>CABHPQ010145157.1:0-24830 GCA_902168405.1 Peromyscus aztecus
TTCGAGACAGGGTTTCTCTGTGTAGCTTTGCGCCTTTCCTGGAACTCGCTTGGGAGACCAGGCTGGCCTCGAACTCACAGAGATCCGCCTGCCTCTGCCTCCCGAGTGCTGGGATTAAAGGCGTGCGCCACCACCGCCCGGCAGGAACTCATTTTTTAATTCCACCAAATTAATCTGATTAATCCATATATTTTGGCCATCATGGGAAAAGACTGGAAAATCTATTCAAACAAAAGGTTGAGATACGTTTTACTTAAACTGATAAATTAAGAGTATATTTTACCTTTTGTAGAATCTCTGATACAAGTTAAATATGAAGATAATTTTTTAAATGAATGATTTTAAAACAGTTTATGTAATCAGATGGTTTGAATTATTCAGCAAGCTAGATTATAGTTAGTAGTGTTTGAGTTCATCTCTCCAGCCAGCCTTTGCTGAGAGAATGCCTGGAGTTGGCTGAGATGAGATCGTCCTAGGACTGCTCTCCATTATTTCCACAACACAGTGAATGCCTGGAGTTGCAATTGCTTCCATTCTGTTTGGACAAGGTGGTTCTGAGATGAGAGCCCTGGAGCAAGTAGGTTTTATTTTCCCATGTGAAGTTAATTGTGGTAGTTTAGTTTCTCTTTTAATGAATTGATTGGTTGATTGATTTTTGTCTCTGTGTGTGTTTTGTTTTGATTTGTTTTTGTGTTTTGTTTTGTTTGACAGTCTCACTCTGTAGCCCAGGCTGGTCTGGGTGGACTCTGGAATTTGATTTGTAGATCATGATGGGCCCAAACTTGTGGTGATCCTCTCACCTCTGCCTTCTGAGTGTTGGGATTACAAGCATGCCCCATCACACCTGCCTTCTTTTGAGTTATTAATCAGCAACTTACCTCTGTTTACATAGAAATATCCCAGAGAAACCCAGTCACCTGCCCTTCAGAACTCATACATTTATTTTCAACCATAAGTTTATTTTTCTGTCCATGTCTTTAGAAACTGGCTCTATTAAAAATAGATAATATGATGGGTTTGTTGCTTGGAGTTTTGGAATCAGCAAAGGTTATGTTATATGGCTCTGTGATGAGGTATAGATGGTATAATATTAATCGTCTACCTTAGAGTTCACAGAATAGGGCACTTAAGACATGCGTTTGGGAAGTATCAATATTTTATCTATTTTCTCCAAGTTTAATTGCCCATTACTGCAGCCACTGTATTAGAAATACGCTTACATGTCTCTGCTCTTGTGTTCTTTGGCTTTCCTTACCTGGCACATCTCCACACCCATTAAATTCAAGCTCGGCCATCTTGTCTGTTGTACGTAAGAGCTAAACACAGATGGAGAAGAACAACTGTTAGTCTCATTCTAGACACACAGTCGATCTCAACTGCACACACAATGTTGCTAATATTCTTACAGTTCTTCAGTATGTCTGTTCTTGAAAAATGTTATTTTAAATTCCTTCCCTTAAATAGCCAAGTCCAGTTTAAATCCCCTTCTCTTACTCCCTGACCTTATTCTTAACAACAACAGAACTGGGGGAGGGGAGAGTTGGGCTGTGTGCCAGCACATGTGTGGAGGCCAGAGGAAAACTTCTAGGAGGTGGTTCTCTTCTTCCACATGGTGTGGGCTCCAGAATCAAGTTCAAGTCCACCAGGCTTGGTGGCAAAGCTTTACCCACTGAGCCAGCCTGAAGACCTCCACTTGCCTCATTCTTTTAGATAGTATTTTGTTGAAGATGAGAGCAAAATAGGACCGCTTTATTTCCACAACACAATCCTCACTTTATCTACATCTCTGTCCATATTGCTACCCAGTCTAAGTATTTTCAGCTTGATTGTAGTTTTGATTATGAGAAGTCCTACATCATTTGATAACCTGTGTTGGTCTTTAAAAATAAAAGTTGTTCAGACTGGTTATGAACTTGCAGTGTTTTCCAGGTAGGTTTCAAACTCAGTGTCCTGTCTTAGCTTCTCTTCTGTTGGGATTCTAGGCATGTGAAAAGACCTTGAATCCTCACACTGACGAAAGGCTGAGTACTGTGGCTCACATGGCAAAGGTCTAAGGGCAAAAGGACCAGCTTCTTCTTCCCTGCAGCCTTTGATGAGGCACTAGTACATGTCTGACAGCACAGACTAATGACTTACTTCCCAAATGTTGCAATCCCACCACAGTGGATTAGTTTCCACCAGTGAATTTCAGGGATAGTCAGAGCAAGTGTTCTCTCCTTGGTCATCACTTCCTTCCCCTCCACTAGATGGCTCCCCTCAGCACTCCAACATACCTTCATACCTTAACTGTTCTCTAATATTAATCATTTGTCCCTGAAGCTACTGGATTGTGTTTTGGTTCTCTTGGTAACAGAATTTTATTTATTTATTTGAGAGACTTTATGTATTTCTATTTTATGTGTATGGATGTTTTGCCTACATATACGTATGTCTGTGTACCGTGTACTTATCTTGTACCCACAGAGGTCAGAAGAAGAGTTACATCCCTTGGAACTGGAGGTGATTGTGAACCACCATGTAGGTGCTGGTCCTCTGCAAGAGCAAACAGTGGTCAGGAGCAACTGCTCTTAACTCCTAAGCCATTTCCCAACCTTAGTAACACAGTTTTAAAGAATGATTGGTAGTTTTTATTCTGTTATTTTTCTTATACATTATTTTAGCAACAATCATAAACATTTACATATCTTATTTGCTTATCTTATTTGTCTCTTATTTGCTTTCACCATTTCGTTTCACCCCAGTCTTCCCTCATGAGGCTTATATCAGCTTTCTTAACTTCTAAATGGCTGACTGACCCATTTCTGATTAAGGGTCTTGTTTTTTTTCTTTTCTTTTTTTTCCCACAGTCTTGAGTGAATGACATGATTAGTTATTCCATTTCCCCCACTCTTCCTGTTTTCATTGTTGAACCATGATTGATGGTTATCTAGGAGAAACCTGTTGAGTGCTGATTTGGAAATTGCATGATATTTAGTTGCTTTGTCTCTTGGAAAATAATACTCACATAGTGTGTAGCAATGGAATAAAACTTGTGGCTCAAAATAGAGTTTAGATGTTGCAAGACAGCCAAAAATCTACAAGTGAAGCGGTTACTTATTATTTTGTTCTGTTATTATCGGGGTAAAAACTTGATCAGTCACTGGAGAAGTGACCAGTGACCTCTCTCTTTCCTTCCGAGATCCAAAAAGGGCCTGCAGATCTTTCTAAGTCTCTCCCTACTACTTCCTGTGTCTCTCTATATGTCCTGTCTCCTCCAAAAAACCTCTATGGCTAATTCTGGTCAGCTAGTAGCTAGCTCCATCCTCTGATTCAAGGTAAACTTTATTGGCAGTCTCAGGAGTGTCAGAGTGTGATCAAAATATCCCATAACATATAAAGTAACCTTTTTTTTTTGACATTAGTGTCTTTATGAATCATTTATGGTAAGTTCTGAGCAGTTTGATTTGATAATTGTATATGTTCTAGACTCTGTTATTCTGAAGACTTGTAATATATTCAAGTAGGAAGGCCAATAATTCCTTTAATAAATATTAAGTGTTCACCGTCTGTAATTTACTGAACTCTGTGATGTAAGGGGAAAAGTGACAGAGTCTGCTCTCAGACTTGATTTTCATTAGTGCTGGGATAAGGGTGGGAATCAAAGTTGGGAGAGACAGGTTAAACTGAAAAGCAGTATGTTGATGGTGGTACTACAAAGCGGATGTGCATTTGTGAGTGTGGGAATGCAAAGTAGGAGGTAGAAGGGTAGGTAGGCAGCAAAGGTTCGCAGAGGAGCCAGCATTTGTGGGCAGGATCTGTTTTGTCTGTTTGCTTGTTCCTGTGGTGTTGAGGATAGAACCCAGCACCTTTCACCATTAAGCTACATCCCTAGTCCAGGGACAGCATCTTGATGAGTGACTAAGAATTTTCTCGGTGGGCGGTTGGGGAAGGCTGTTCCATGGAACAGCAAATATAATAAAAGCATGAGGCATGAGGACATAACATATTTAGGGAAGTATAACCAAGTCATTTTGCTGTAAGAGTAGAAAGTAGGTAGTAGAGGAGAGGTGGATGATTAAGAGCCTGGAGCAGTATCAGGGAACATAGGCCTGAAGTATGCTATCTGCCTTTCAACTTGAAAGGATCTGGAGCTACTGACTACCCAGTAGTATGAAAATATTGCAGATAAAATATTGTTTTAGAAGAAAGGTTGTAGCATGAACTCAGGATTTGGAGGACGATAAGATAGGAGTTGGGGACCTTTGGAGAGTAAAAGGGATCATCACTCCCCAATTAGACTATGGCATGTTCTATTGTAGAAATGTGACTGAAGTACACCAAAGGAATAATAATTTTCTCTGCATTGTTAGAGGGTGGATCATGGGAATTTTCATAGAGATAGTGGTGTTATAACCAAATAGAAATTTGATTGAATAAAATTATAAATACAGATCAAAATTTGATTCTGAAGGAACAGAGAAATGCAAAATGTGTCTTTCAAATGTGCTTAGACTTGTTGAGGTGGTATGGCCATAACTAAATGCTTCTTTCAGTCCTAGAAAGCAAATGGAATTTAATTGGAAGAGTATCTCAATATTTGGGGGGAGAGTCTGCTATCATGTGACATAGCAGTTCAAAGAACATTACAAATGCATTCTTCGCTCCCCCTGGACTTAGAATCAACCTACAGTGTTGAAATAGTGCTAAATGAGAAGGATCATACATTGTGTAGAAAATAAAGATGGGCTTTGGAAATAGATTGTTTGGCAGTCATTCTGAATCTTTGGGTAGAACTGACAATTTATATGAGCCTCAGTTTTTTTAGTTATAAAAGTATCAAAGAAAATTTTAGACTTTTCAATGAACTAAACACACAGAAGTATCTAGTACACGGTCAGTTTTTAGTTCTTCACATGTTATTCTTCCCTCGTGATCATTGGTATGGATGCATCAGGAAATACTTTCCTTTTTTTGGAGACAGACCCTTGATGTATAGTCCAAGAGGGCCTTGAACTCATGGCAGTCCCCCTGACTCAGCCATCCAAGTGCTGGGATTACAGTGTGCACCGTTATGCCTGGCTTCATTTTCCTGGTGGTTTATCTCAGACTTTAACTCTTCCTCATTTGAGAAATTGAGAACGTTGATTTGGTTGTGTCTCTGAGAAAATGTAAAAAGGAAATGTTTGAAATCTTTACGCTGTTTCCAAGACTCCTCTCCCTGATGACACCAGGATACTGATGAACATGTCCCTAACGTTGTCCTCACTGTTCACATCAGTGTTCTAATTTGGAGACGGAAGGCAGGGTTATTCTGTAGCTCAGCCACAGTGCTTTGACCCTTCTTTGACCACTGGTTCATTTCCTAGTAGAATTCTACCACAGTTTTTGTGCATGTCATTCTCTTGAATTAATGATGTGTAATCTTCTTTTATTTTATAGAGGAAGTGTAAATGCTATGGGTACAATTTATATTAGAAATTACCTTTTAAAGATACAAATTTATTGTCTGTGCCTATTTTCCTCTCTCCAACCCTATCCCTTTAAAGATTTAAAACAAACTATTATGAGAAATCTTAGACAATTTTAAGTTGGGGATGGTTTAGTACACCCCATGTATTCATCCTGCAGCTTCAACAATTACTAACTCATTCATTGCTGATCTTATTTTGTCTGTAATTATAGAATATTTTGAAACACATTAGAAATATTATTGTATCATATATACATATTTAACTACATATAAAAGAGATTAAGACTAGGCTAGGGGGTAGTTTAGTGGTGCAGTTGCCTAGTGTGTATAAGGACTGAGTTTGATGCCTAGGACTACACAACAAAGAAGACTTAACATTTTAAAAACTGTATTACCCAATGCTTTGTATTACCTGATCATTATATTATACCTCAGAACTATAGTTCAACAATGTTTCATGACTTTTTAAACAATTAAAAATACTTATTTTTATTGGTGTATTTTTGGGAATGGTTGTACGTGTGCCCTGGTACCCCTCTGGTGGTCAGAGAACAACTTTTAGGAGCCAGTTTTCTCTTTCCAGGGATCAAACAGGTAACCACAGTTTGTGGCAAGTGCCTTTTACTCAAATAAGCCACCTCATCAAAGAGTTACAACTGTAATAATTTTAAACAAAACATATTCCTGAGTTTACTTTGCTAATTTAAAAAATATAAATAGTGTATTAATTAATATATTTTTGTTGGAAAAAGTGATCAGTACAGCAAGATGGATTATCTTTTGAAAGCATATATGAAATCAGTCTATGTAATATATCCAACATACTGAGTTCATATCACCACAGTTCCTTCTAATTCATATCTGGCTCCAATCTGTCTTCCACACTGCAGCCAAAGTAATCTTTTAAAAATATAAATTAGACCTTCAGTTCTTGCTAAAGCCCATCCTAGAGGCTTCTTTTATTACTCACATGAACATCTAAAGTTCGTTGTTCCGGGGCTTGCAGTTTGATCTGTCCTGTGCATGTCGTCTGTCTGTCCCCGCTTTTCTTACTGTCTGTAACCTCATCTGGTTTCCATGGAGCTGAGCGTGGTCAGAGCAGGCTTGCTGCAGGTTCTGTGGCCTGGGTGTGATTGTGGCATGTGTCATGAGCAGCACTCTCCAGCCCTTGTTGTTCTGGTTCTGTCAGACGTGACTGACGCGGGGAGGCCTTACTGACATCTGAATTCATCCCCCCTTTCCTGGGCTTTGTCACCTCGCAGCAGGTCGACACTTAGGAAATTATCTTGTTTACTTCTTGTTCTCCAGTGTGTCCTTGGTGCCACAGCTGGGTTGAAATAGATGTTGCAACCTTTTGAATCTGTAAGATTATTAGCTATATTCATTTTAAACAATTTTTAAAATGTGTGCTACTAATTTTGTTTTATTTTCTTTTTTTGTGTTAGGCTGTTTAAGAATTGGCCCTTAGAGCTGGGTGGTGGTGGCACTCAAGAGGCAGAGGCAGGAGGATCTCTATGAGTTCGAGGTCAGCCTGGTCTACAGAATGAGTTCCAGGATTGCCATGGCTATACAGAGAAATTGTGTCTCAAAAACACAAAAGACAAAACAAAAATAATTGATGTCATGAACTTTGTGTTTCAGAAGTACTCATTTCCAGTCTGAGTAATGGCTTTGGAAGGGTGATTGCCTGGCTGTGGTCCTTTCTGTTTGTTTGATCAGCGTTTGGAGCTCTCAGAATGTTTGGAGTCCATCCATGGCACAATTCAGAGAGTGCGTTTGAATGTTGTTTCTCAAAGTCCACTAAGCTAAGGTTCCTTGGGTTGCCAGGATATGAAATTCCTTACTTGTATATATGTGAAGCAACTGTGTTAGGCAACTGCGTATGTAAGGTACCAACCCAGTCACCATATGCCTCCTCTGTACCCACAGCCCAGACTTGTATTCACTACATAAAGTCCGTCTTAGTTTCTTTTCTTTGTCATCTCATATGCTATAGCAATATGCGTCATATTCAAATTAGATTTCTAGTCAGGTTGTTTGTGACTGTTTCAACACTTACCAATGATACATTCCTATAAGAAACATTGTTCTTGACCCTATATAAGTAGCTATGTTGCTATAAAATCAGAAGGCTCACTGTACTTTTGGCATTTTTGAAGGTCAAATAGGGAGAACAAAGATGAATATTCCAATTCTGTTTACACAAACACGCTGTATCAGATTGCTTATATGCGCTAGATAACTAGAAGAGAAGAAAAAATGCTTTATAGTTTTTAAACACTGCAAACTGAGCTTCCTTAGATAAGGAAGAGGAAGCTGCCTCAAGTAAGGTTGATAAGAGTCAATTTCAACTGCATCCAAACATATGTTCCCACTACAGAATACTAGGGTCCAGTTATTTATTTGTCTGTGTCCCAGTGTTTACAGGAGAAACATGGTGAGACTTGATGGGACACTGGATTCAACTATAATTTTAATTTTGCAGTCCTCATAATTTTACAGCTGATTTTAGCTAGACCAGCTTTGTGACTACTGAGGCACAGGAGTGGGGCGATTATTTTGGAGTTGTTATGGAAACTCCCAGGTTGACTTCAGCTGAGAATTAGTCCTGAGCTTGACATTCTTCTCAAATACTTCAGTGCATTGAAAAGAATCCATCCCTTATCACAGTCCTTGTTTTCATCATTTCTGCCATTATGGTCAAGGGTAGGGAAGGTACTTGGCCTTCTAAGATGTATCTGAGTACGTTGTTACGTTATTCCATAGTGGTAGCGGAACCAATTCTAGTGCTTGAATTGATTACTAGTATTTCACTTTCCCCTGGCAGGTAGCTCTGCACTCACTCAGGGTCAAGGTATGAGCAAAAACCTCAAAGCACCTTTTTGTGGGTCTTTCTCCTTGAACATTTCCAGGGACAGTTTGGGCCCATTCAGGAAACAGCACATAGTAGTTTTAAAAGGAGGGATTGCTGAGGAGATGACTCAGTTGGTATAGTGCTTGATGGACAAGTGTGAGGACCAGGGTGTGAAGGAAAAAAAAAAAGTCGAGCAGGACGGTGTATACTTGTGATCTCTACACTAGGAATGCAGAGCAGGTGAATCTCTGGGGTTTGCACCCTAGCCAGCCTAGCCAGGTTACCAAGCTTCAGGTTCAACGAGAGATCTTGTGCTGTGGGATGTTCTGTATGGCAAGTGTGTTGCTAATAAAACACTGATTGGCCTGTGGCTAGGCAGGAAGTATAAGCGGGACTAACAGAGAGAATAAAAAGAACAGGAAGGCAGAGGGAGTCTCTGCCAGCCGCCACCAGGACAAGCAGCTTGTAAAGATGCCGGTAAGCCATGAGCCATGTGGCAAGGTATAGATTTATAGAAATGGATTGATATAAGATATAAGGACAGTTAGCAAGAAGCCTGCCACGGCCATACAGTTTGTAAGCAATGTAAGTCTCTGTGTTTACTTGGTTGGGTCTGAGCGGCTGTGGGACTGGCAGGTGAAAGAGATTTATCCTGACCGTGGGCCAGGCAGGAAAACTCAGCTACAGATCTTGTCTTAAAAAATAAGGTGGAGAGCAATTGAAGAGAATACTTGATGTCGACCCTCACACATGGTACAGATGCATACATACATATACACACCACATCAAAAATTTTTAGAGGGTGAGTTTAATACAATCTTTTTTCTATAGTACGTCAGTAACTACAGATGTAAAAAGAGCAGGGAGACATTCTAGGATTGAGAGACAGCCTCAAGAGGCTGCCTTGGAAAAGGAGCTCTCCTCTCAGGACTAGGGTCAGACTTGATTGGTTGAGCTGTAGTTGTAGCTCAGGTTTGCTAATGGTGAGACACTGAGACCAGCCAGAGCGGTCTGCAGTTGACGGGAGAACGGAAACCAGTCGCACCAGGTGTAGATTAGCCAGTGTCGATCTGTTTTTCTACATGGACATATGGACGATACTGTGGGTTGTGAAGTTAGAATCTGAGTGCCCAATAGCCTTGCTGGGGAGTGGTTCCTGGGCCGAGGCTGCCATATTGCTGCGGGGCTGGGCATATGGCTGGGGCAGAGCACTACACGTACTCACTTTGCAGCCAAAGCCAGAAAAACAAAACACACCAGCAAGCAGAACCAGGAGGCATCTTTCCTGCGGTTCTCTCTAGCTCCCTTTCTAATGAACAACATTGTCCTCATTGTGAAGGAGAAGTGCCTGAACACTCCAGTGCATTATTATGTCAGGGTGACTGCTGAAGGAGGAATTCAGAGTAAAGAGAGTTTATAGATAATTGGCCTACTTATTCAGATTATTCTACTTAAAATGTCTCACTAGCTCTATTTTTCACAGGGTAAAATTCAAAACAGGACATAACAAGGCTTTCTAGTCTTTGATTTCATACTGCTTTATTCTGTGGCTCTGCTACAGTCATCCAGGTCTTCTTGTCATTTCTGGAGCATATCTGGACACCGTGGACTTAAAGCCTTTGCCTGAGCTGCTGCTTCTTGGAAAGGCCCTTTTCCATGCCTGCGTGATGGGCTGCTTACTTCCTCTAAGTTTTGCTCAGAAGTCAGCTTTTCAAGGAAGGATGCTTTGGACCATTTGTTTACTTCTATAAGAGGCCTCTCACTGTTGACCCTCTCATATCACTTGACTTACTCCACAGGAATTTTCACCTGATTATGCAATTCACTGTTTGTTATGTCTGTCTCCTCCCACTGTAAGTCTGGTACTGGAGGGTTCAAAGAGCAGGGCTCACTTAGTCCAGATCACTCGAGCAGTGCCTGGTATGTTGTGGGCGCTCAGTAAATACTTGGATATCAGAGCAGACTGTCTGGTAGTCATTCGTTAAGGTGA
This sequence comes from Peromyscus aztecus, assembly GCA_902168405.1. Classification (NCBI taxonomy): domain Eukaryota; kingdom Metazoa; phylum Chordata; class Mammalia; order Rodentia; family Cricetidae; genus Peromyscus; species Peromyscus aztecus. The sequence continues at coordinate 10,294 of CABHPQ010145157.1, forward strand.
GGTTCTAGCTTAATGAAGCAGTTTTTTTTTAAAAACATGTGGTGTGTGCCTGTGTTCATAAGTGTGCATGGACATCATGTGTGCAGGTGCACATGTGTGTGTGGTGGGTGTCTGTATATATGTGTACTCATGTGTGGGGCCAGGTTAGTATCAGGTGTCTTCCTTAACCATGCTTCTTCAGTTTTCATTTATTGAGGCTGAGTCTCCCTGAATCTAGAGCCTTCAGTTTGGTTTGCTAGCTGGTCATTGTGGTGGTGTTGTGTTCCCCAAAATATTGTGCACTCTAATAAACTTATCTGGGGTCAGAGAACAGAACAGCCACAATATTAAACATAGAAGTTAGGTAGTGGTAGCACACACCTTTAATCCTAGCATTCTAGAGACAGAGATCTGCCTGGATCTCTTTGAGTTCAAGGCCACACTGGAAACAGTCAAGCATGGTGACTCACGCCTTTAATCCCAGGAAGTGATGGCAGGAAGCAGAAAGTTATATAAGGCGTGAGGATGAGGAACTAGAGCTGGTTAAGCTTTTAGACTTTTGAGCAGCACAGTTCAGCTGAGAGGCTTCCAGTCTGAGGAAAAAGGATCAGCTGAGGAATTGGCAAGGTGAGGAAGCTGTGGCTTGTTCTGCTTCTCTGATCTTCCAGCATTCACCCCAATACCTGGCTCCAGGTTTGTTTTTAATAAGACCTTTTAAGATTCGTGCTACAGGCCATCTTGCCTGAGGTCCTGTTTCTGCACTGGACTGCCATATCCTCCTGGCATGTCTGCTCCTCATGCTTACATGACACACATCTTGTCAACGGAGCCATCTTCCCAGCTGTAACAAAGGAGGACTGATTGATCCGAATAACTTCACCAGTCTTGTAGTCTACTTCTCTTTTATTTAGGCTGCTTTTATTCTTTGGGTTGGTTAAATTGAATATAGGTATATTTTGGGAGCTTTTTATACTCTATAAAATGAAACTGTATTTTACTCTGTCATTTTCAGTTTCTGTGACTTTTCTCATTTTAGTAGATGACTGAGACAGATAAATGGTATCTTTAACTTTTTATTTATTAGGGTTAAATTTTGCTTCATGGAAAGTTAACTCATTCTCTGTCACTTTTAGGTGCTGAATGTGGAGTAAATGCAGATGTGGAGAAACATCTTGAATTGGGAAAGAAGTTACTTGCAGCTGGACAGCTGGCTGATGCTTTATCCCAATTTCATGCTGCAGTAGGTTGGTACCCTAACCCTGACCACTCGCTCTCTTCTATTTTGGATAACACTTCAAGCATTATTACATGTAAATAAACCATTGAACATATTTTCAGGATTCTGGGTGAGTTAGATTAATAAACACACAACACATGAATGCATATGTATCTAACAGAAGAAGTAACTGAGGAGGCTGGAGGGCAGGCTCAGTGGTTAAGAGCACGTACTCCTCTTCCACAGGACCTAAGTTAGTTCCCAGCACCCATGTCTGTTGGCTTAAACCACCTGAAACTCCAGCTCCAGGAGATCTGAGACATCTGGCCTCAAGCACCTGTACTCACATGCGTGTACCTCCACAGACACACACGCACACACGCACGCACGCACGCATGCATGCGTACACACACTCTTTAGAAGCAAATCTATAAAAAACAGAGGTCACTAAGGCTTAGTCATATATGTATTAAGAATAACTCAAGATTTTGTCATTCTGAGAAACTCCATTCTGCAGTGAGCAGTAGTAACCCCAGAGACTCATAGAGAGTAAGGAACTGTTGAATGCTCAGCTGTTCCTTAATAAGTGGAACTCCCTTATCCAGCCCCTCAGGAGCTCAGCTCCCTCAAAGCTCAGGAATGTAAGGAAGATGGTGGAAAGAATGTGAGAGGCAGAAGGAGTGGAGGATTATTGGCATAAGACGTGTGCAAAATTGGGCCTGTCAGCATCCTGTCATGGAATGGGAGGTGAAAAAACCATTCTCTCCACCTACAGGTAGATTACAGGGGGGAACATCATGAGGCGCCCCATCTTTCTGAGTATTGAGGGGCATTTAATGGTTGCTAGGGGAGGGAGAGACATTTTCTTCATTGCTATTACCACTGGCTAAGGAGTCTATTCTCCTGTAAATAATCCCTTACCTAAACCAGGACCCTATAAACAACCCTTGTGAGACTCATTGGGTCACCAAAACAAACAAACAAACAAGAAAGACATGAAACTAGAAGAGGGACCATGGGGAGATGAGAGAGCTCAGCGGGGACGGGAAGTAACAGGAACGAGTGAATGTTGTTGAGTGTAGTGAACATTCAACATATCCGTGTGGGAAAATGTTGTAATGAAAGCCACCATTGTGTTTAGTCAACATCCAGTGAAAAACAGAAGATTCTGGTGGAAACGCTGTCTGTCCCTAGCAAACCTCACACAGTGTGCTATGCTTTTCTTTGGCTAGGTTGTCAATGTAGTCATTACTCTGATGACTTTTCAGAGTTGAGATTTTCTGGTTCACTGATTCTTCATTATTGGTCAGATTCCAGCTCCCCCATGGTGTTTCTTTCGGGTGACTTGTATCTTTCTGTACCATCAGCTGTCATTGTGATGTCTAAAGGAAAGAGATGACAGAATGCATAGCTTCTGAGGACCTAATGCATGTCCTCATTCTCTCTTTGAGACAGAATCTCAGTATGCAGTCTTTGCTAGCCTAGAACTCACTAAGTGGACCAAACTGGCCTTGAACTCACAGAGTTCCTCCTGCCTCTGCCTTCTGAATGCTGGGATTAAACATGGTCTACAACTATGCCCAGCTCTACAGCATCTTCCTGTAAGTTACTGCCTACATTTTAACCTAGGTCTTTTGACACTGACTTTTCTCAGGTCCTCTTTTATTAATTTCTCACCTTGATTTGTGGTGTAGAGTGGTTTAGTCAACACCTGACAAGTAAAGAGGCGGTTTATTCTTCAATAAAATATAGTGTGTGATAATGTGACAAGCTTTAAATGGGCTTTGGGTGTATGAACTCAGGTCCTCATATTTGTGTGGCAGTGGTTTACCCACTGAACCACCCACCCCGCCGTAATTGCTATTTTTAAGATGAAATGAAAGGAAGTAAGGTACCATGCAAGTGAGGCCAGCGCTCTAAGCAAGGTGATTGTTTTCATTTCTATGTTGAACCATTGGCATTTGATGCTCTGAGGGTATAGGGAGAAGCAGACTCAGTTTCAACTTCTGTACTTACCCAACATACAATACTTTTTTGACTTCCGTCTACCCATAGGTATAGAGACTTCTTCCTATTGAGTAGTCCTAAAGGTTCTCTTTGGGTTTGAGTTAGGTTCAGTTGAATTCTGACACTGTATGCTTAGATGTAGCAGCCTAAAACCCATAAGTTTGGAGCAAAACTGCTGCCCACTATAGATGCCAGTCTGAAGTCCCAGATCTACCAGGTATAAATCAGGGGTCCCATGAACCTCTTCTTAAGTTCAGTTAGTGTGCTAGAACGGGCCTAAGAATTTCAGGAAGCATCTTTTCTGGGTTAGGATAGAGAACAACATTACAGAGCATACGGATACACATCCAGAGAGAGGGGGTGCATAGGGCAAGGCGAAGGGGAAGACTTGGAGCTTTTGTGTTCTTTCTGGGTGTACCACCCTTTAGTAACTACCCTGTGTTCCGCTCACCTAAGCACAGTGTCACTCGACTGTGTACCAAGCTCTTAATGCCATTGATTGATTGATTGATTGATTGATTTCACGGAGAGGCTATGTAACCCTGGCTTGACTTGAATTCGCTATATAGACTAGACTGTCCTAAAACTCAGCCTGCCTCTGCCTCCCAAGTGCTGGGATTAAAGTTGTACACTACCATGCCTGTTTGCCATTCTTAAATAAAATTGTAAACTGTAATTTTCTCAGTTGATTTCGTAAAAAATAAATTACAGGGAGCTAATATTTATTCCTTTAATTTTCAGATGGTGACCCTGATAACTATATTGCATACTACAGGAGAGCTACTGTCTTCTTAGCGATGGGAAAATCCAAAGCAGCACTGCCTGATTTAACTAAAGTGATTGAATTGAAGATGGATTTCACTGCAGTAAGTGTACCTAACTTGCTCAATGGAGAGCTTAAGGGAAATGGGAAGAGGCAATCTGTTTCCTGTAGTGAGTATTGGCACCATAGGCGTTACTAGAGGACATGGACGCTGTCCTGTGTGGAGTGACAAACGAGAAGTTCAGACTTCTCACACTTGCTCTTCATAGTGGCCCATAACTCTAGTTCCAGCCAGTGGGGAGGCAAAGGCAGGAGAGTCCCTTGAGCTCAGGGTCCTGAGGTCTGCCATAGCCAGATTTTGTCTCAGTAACAATGGCAATAACAGCAAAGTTCTTGGAATTAGCAGTCTGTATGGAGGCTGGGCATGGTTGTGTATGCCTTTAATCCCAGTACAAGGTAGGCAGAGGTCTGTGGGAGGCAGAGGCATGCGTATGTCTGAGTTCAAGGATAGCCTAGTCTACATAATGAGTTCCAGGATAGTCAGGGCTCTGTAGAGGGCCCGCCTCAACAAAACCAAAAGAAGGTTTGTATGGAAGAGTAACAGAGGGTAGATTAGGTGATGGTTTTCGGAAGCCTGACACTCTGTGGTTTAGAAAGATAAATCTGTGTGAAGGATGGAATGTAGGACACGATGTGAGAGAGACCTGAGACCGAAAGGACAGGATTTCTGCAGACTGACAACATTTCCATTCCATTGAGGCAGGAGGCGTGAAGAGAGTGGCCCATTTGGAGGGGCGGGGGTTGTGGAGGGCAAGCAATGTTGATGTACTTCTCCCTGGAGTCAGTTCACAGTTCGGAGGTACAGAAGCTTAAGGTCTCCTAGCCTCAAGACTGGCACGTCACTGTAGGGCGGTCACAGGTTGGACAGGGATTCCTTTGGTGGTGCATTAGTTTTATCAATGTGACGTCATAGCTAACATAAACGACTGTACCTCACGGTTTCAGAGCTTTCAGGATTCAGTCCATGGTCCTTGGCTCCGTGACTGTGGGCCTGTCATGAGGTAGGCTCCCAGAGCAGTGGGAGCCTACGGCAGAGGAAGTACTTCGTTCATGGCAAACAGGAAGCAGAGAAGACTAGATTAGCCAGGATAAGATATGGTCCCCAACCCAAGGATACACCCCTTGTACCCTGCTTCCTTTAGGTAGGCCCCACCTCCTAAAGTTTTCACCAGTTCCCAAAATGGCAGCACCAACTGAGGATCACATATTCAACACATGAACCTGTGTGGAATATTTCACATTTAAGACTGTCATCAGCAGAATGCATATATGGGCCATTCAGATTAACTAACTAACTAACTAATTAATTTTGTGACCGTTATTTATAACTTGCTATATTCCCCAAAGGATTTGAGCCTATTGACTAGCTATGTAGTACACATTTGATTTGAAATATTGCTGTATTATTATTTTAAGACAGAATTTCCAACTGTTACATTTTTGTTGACTTTATTACTTGACACAGCTGAGTACAACCTTTTTATTAAAAAATGAACTTCTGACTTGGGTTGTGTGGGACATCAGCAGGTCACCTTACCCGTCATGGAGACGCCTGCCCAGGCCACACAGGTGCTCTGTCTTAGGAACCTTATATCTTTAATAAACAAAAAAACCCCTCCCCCACCCAAAAAAAAATCCAAAAACAAGCCTTGCTTATGATTTCTTTGGGTTGAGCAAAATATGTTTTTAGAGAAAACATTCTTTAATAAAAATTGTACACATTCTGAAGCTATAGGAATTGTCTCAGTGCTAAGTCAAACAAGCATTGGAAAATGAATATTAGTAACTTGATGAAATGTTTAGTTTTATTCTTTATATTTAAAGAGGATTTAGAAACCCACAGTACTCAGGGTAACCCCTCTTTTACCTCCTAGGCAAGATTACAGAGAGGCCACTTACTGCTCAAACAAGGAAAACTTGATGAAGCGGAAGATGATTTTAAGAAAGTGGTAAGTACCTAGCTCCAAGAGGATATTATTGAGAGACATGTAGAATTTATTTTTCTTTGTAATAAGGTGTTTAATAGTAATTTTATAGCTAAAAAAGAAAAAAAATATATAGGAGTCATAGTTCTGGCATCAAAGAATCATATTAACAGAAGATAAAATGCACATAATTAGTATATGTCTTTATTCATTTATAGGCTCACTTAGTTTAACTTAGCCTACATGAGAATCTAGAAATGTCAGCTGAAACATGCTTCATAGTCTCTAAGTTGAAGCTTCTTGAATACTTTGCACTTGTAACTCTTTGACTCAGTAGCTTTTTACATAATCCTGGGTATATGTGTACATAAAATAGGCATACAAACAAACATCTACTGACAATGAGTCATGGAATTTATTTTAAAACCATTCTGTGGTGTCCAGATCATTTTACCATTTATTCAAGAGGAAGGCAGATTTGTACACTAATGTGGTCGATGTGCGTGCTTCCTTTTACATACAGAATGAACTCTTGGGGCTGAGAAGACGGTTCAAATGGGTAAAGTGCTTGTTGTCCAAGTACGAAAGCTGGGCATGACATCGTACATGATCTCAGAGCTGGGAGAGCAGAGAAAGGCTAATCTTAGGGCTTGCTGGCCAGCCAGTCTACATAACATGTAATCAATGTTTCCATCCAATTTTCCTGCAAATAACATGGTTTCATTCTTTATGACCGAGTAATACTCCATTATGTATATATACCATTTATTTTTAGTCTGTTCATCTATTGATGAGTATCTGTACTGACTCTAATGGCCTTTGTGAATAGTGTCACAGCAGACATGGGTATGTAGGTATCTCTGTATGTTGACTTCTTGTCCTTCAAATATATACTCAGGTATTATAGCTGGATCATATGTAGGTCTATATTTTTAGCCTTTGGAAGACCTCCATACTATTCTCCACATTGACTGTACTAATTTGCATTCTTACCAACAGTATATAAGGAAAACCTGCATTTTGATTGTGGTAAAAATTAGATATTTGGTAAATAACTGTCAATTGCAATTTAATTTTAAAATCAAGTATAAATCTTTGGTGAATTATTTATGAAACTCGCCATTAGTCCTGACTAAGAGCATATGTGTCAGTTGGAAGGAACTCAGACTTATGGAAATTATAATGACCATCATAGTGGGGACATCCCAGGGCTACACTAATAATACGTTGTTTCTGTCTCTTGCTTGTGAATAGTGCTGCATTGAACATTATAGTGTAGGTAACTTTACAAAGGGATGATTTCACTTCCTTACTATCCAGGGAGATTACTAGGTCATATAGTAGTTGTATTTTTAACTGTTTTCAAAACCTACATACTGTTTCCTAGAATTACATTTCGGCCAGTAGGGTTCCTTTTCTGTGTACAGCAGACACCCCACTTTCTTCTTGCTGGGTTTTCTCTCTCCGACTATAACAAAATACATGGGGTAACTTAAGAAGAAGAGTGGCTTGTTTTGTCTCATACTTCCAGAAGTTTCAGGCCATGGCATCTGTCCCCTGTCCTTGCCTCTGTTGTGATGTAGTCCATCGTGGTGGGGGAGGCCTGTGCGGGAAAGGGTGTCTTACAGTCCTGCCTTGCAGTGTGCGTCCAGTGACCGAAAATATGCCCTTACCTCTTAAGATTTCCAGTACTTTCTAAGAGTGTCAAGCTAAGGACTAAACAAAAGTCCCTTTAACATATGGGCCTTTGTATAGAGGGCATGAGTGCTATGCACAGATAAGTATTGGAGAAACCAAATGTTAATCACTCAGGGTTGTCTCCTTAATGGAAGAAATGAATACCTGTTTTCCACCCAGAAATTTGGCAATGGATGTTGTTAAGTACCTGGTGACCTTTGAGAACCAGACCTCACCTAAATCACCCAGAATGTTGTCCCAAGACCTTCATCTTTAGCTTTGTTTCTCAGTCAACAGAACAAACGCATCCTTAGGGGAGATGCCACATGTACTTTATAGCCTGCTTTCTAGTGTTTCAGAGACCACACCAGATCCTAGGCTCTTAAGCTATAGAACCCGTCTTTATGGTAGAAGTCACATGTACTTTGCAAAAAGCTTTATTGTGTACATGGGATTGGGATAATTGTTACCAAGAAACATTTCCTCAAAATTGTACCTTATTTAAGTATGTCTGAAATAAACTGACCTGGTGTCAGACTCCAGAAGTTTGAACCAGCTCTATGTTGGGCCGAACAGTTTTCCTTCCTCCCTCTCTGCAGATTGTTTCGCTGCAGGCCGTGACACTTGCAGGGACCCCCCTCCCCCCACCTTTGGGGTAACATTCTAGATCCCAACTCCTGCAGTGTGTTCCTAGTAAGTGTAAGGTGGTAGGCACCTCTGTGGTTTGGTAGTGGTGTGGGATGTGTTTCTGTACCTGCTTGCGGTCTCTTCATTTTCAGGTACTCTGCCTGTGTGTTTGCAGGGTTCTGTAAGTGACCGATTTAACTTGGGCATTTCTCCCTTATCTGAGAACATGGCCCAGGCCTTCTCTCCAGTGTGTCACTTGTCTGTCTTTTCTTTGTGTGTGCATGACCTAAAAATTCAGATTATGCAAACAAGCCTGTGGGACTCAAGTAAATTATAATTTCATTAGGGGTCAAATTTAGGTACTTTAATTGCTGTAACTAACTTTAATAGAGAATGTCCACAGTTTAAAGTTGGCTGATGTGTAACCAAGGGGAAATGAATTTCTTCTGAAAGTATGTATTATATATTTTGTAACCTGTCCTCATTGTGTATTTAATTGTTTCCAGTGCTGGGGAGTTGGAGAAAAGAATTTTATCACTGAGCTATAGCTCCCCTCAGGTGAATTTGTATTTATAGCAGAGCAGTCACAAAGGGTGAGGGATATGATTCAGTGTAGAGCACATGCTCAGCATGAGGGAGGCCCTGGGTTTAGTGCCCAGCACTGAAAGGGAACTTGCACTTTAATAATGCCTGCCAATAGTTACACTTGGGAATGCTTGCCATACCCAGATATGTGTTACTCTTTTCGTTGTCAAAGAAAATGCACACAGCATGTAGAAAAGCAAATATTTCAGGATTTGGGGAGTAACTTGTACATTTAGACTTTATTTTAAAGTAATCATAAAAGGGCTGATGAGATGGCTCAGTGGGTGGAGTCACATGGTGTCAAACCTGACCAAGTTCAGTCCCTGGAACCCAGATGCTGGAAGGAGAGCATGGACTTGTGTCTGCATTTGTACTGTGACGTGCAGGCCACTGCAAACACAATACATAAATAGTGTAAAATCAATAGTCATAGAATATGGATGAGAGAGTCATAACTTTGTCACTGAGAAATAGCAAAACTCGTATCCATGTTATTCCTTTGTTTGTTACCTGCTGCTATATAATGAACAACCCAAAGTACGCAACACTTTGTATTATCTCAGTTTATGGGGTTAGAAATTTGGACATGGTGTGACTGATTCTTCTGGGCAGTAGCTGCGCTATGGTATTTAGAATGATCAGATTTCTGTGTGTATTACAGATACTGGATTTAAGAGATTAAAAGTTTATTTTGTTGTTTTGTAGCTCAAATCTAATCCAAGTGAAAATGAAGAGAAGGAAGCGCAGTCTCAGCTTGTAAAATCTGATGAGATGCAGCGGTTACGCTCACAAGCGCTTGATGCTTTCCAGAGTGCCCACTATACTGCTGCTATAACCTTCCTTGATAAGATTTTAGAGGTAAGTCTCTTAAACCTTGTAGCTGAGGCATCTGGCACTGCTTTTGGAATAAGGCTTGTTTATATACTGCCTGGTCCTTGGACTTTTAAGCTCTTCAGGACTGGCCATGTACATTTGCAGATGAACTTTTTAGTAAAAAGGTGGGTATGCTGTCAAGTGAGAATTCCATTTTCTGTTGTGTTTTTTTGACACAGAATCTGTCTGTGTAGCTCTGGTTGACCTGGAGCTCTCTACGCAGACCAGGCTGGCCTCAAACTCACAGAGATCTGCGTTACTCTGCTTGCCAAGGGTTGAGATTAAAGGTGTGCACCAGTACGCCACGCTGAGAATTACATATTTTTACCACTGCTTGCTTTACCCTTTTCATTGATTTTTAATTTTGGAGAATACTATGCTAGATAATGGGTAAAAGATGAATTACTCAAAGAGAAAGGAAAGATGGTGTTTGGAAAGAAAGAGAAATGCTTAAAATGAGAAGCTTCTAGAAGAGAAAGCAGAGAAAGAGTGCTAATCCTAGTAAGTGTTGCCTCAGGAGGATTTAATAGCAGGTGATTTCAGAAGAAAGCCAAAGTAGAAATATATTTACCTATAATTATGTACTTTATAATATAACTATCAATATAATTACCATTTTCATAGCTCTTTGACTTAATATTGGCAATAAATATGATATATAGAATATAGGCATTAATTTGGTAATTAAAAAATGATTAATTGTGTGTGTGTGTGTATGTATGTATGATGATGTGTGTATGTGTGGTTATGTGTACTATGATACACTTATAGAGGCCAGAGATTAATTCTGTGGAGTCAGCTCTCTTCCACATTTATGTGGGTTCTATGAATTAAACTCAAGTCACTCAGTTTTTATGCAAACATCTTTACCCACTAAAACACCTTGCCAGCCCTTATTTGATAATTTTATAGAGGAAATCTTATAATATGGCACAGAGGAGTTCTTGCTTTACTAAATTATTTTATTGATACTTTATTAAGGAAACAAAACTATAATTTTCACTTTCTTGCTGCTAGACTGTCCATTTGGGCCTATCTCATTGTCAGTATTTAATTTATATTTAATATTCATTTCAATTTCCTCATATATATATGATACATATATATACATATATACATATATATTAAAAGTTGAAGAAAACATAATGTACAGGCTCTATTGGTGAGCTTGGGTATCTGTTTGGAAGAATCTACTGTGTTTAGTGAGTGTAATAGATTTCTTATCAAACAGGAATGATGAAGTCTTCCATGTTATTTATTTATTTTTTTCTTTTGAAGTCTTCCATGCTATTTATTTATTTTTTCTTTTTTAAAATGAGGATTTAATATCAAGGAAGCAAGGATATAACGGTTTACAAAAAATAATTTAATTTAGTAATCAGTGTAGTGTGTATATTTTGCTAATTGAGAACCAGTGTTTTAGGCTCAGTCGGTAGAGCTTTTGCCCAGCATTCATTTATACAGCCTTGGGTGTGACACCTGGTACGGCATTAACTGGGCATGGTGATAAACACCTGAAATCGCTACACTCAGGAAGTAGGGCAGGAGGAGGATCAAGAGTTCAAAGTCATCCTGAGCTGATGGTATTGGAGGCCAGCTTGCTATATACACGATATCCTGTCTCAAAAAAAAAAAAAAAATTACAAAAAAGAACCTAGATTTTCTTTCTTATAGAAATTATAACTGTTTGAGTAGAAAGAATCTGATTATTGAATATTCTCTCCAAATGTTTGAGTGGGAATAGCCCTCTACTAGTAAATGCCATAGTTTTGATTTTTTTTTTTGATAAAGGGTTTCATTGTGCATCTCAAGGTTGGCTGGAACTCAATGCGCAAACATTTTCGTATATTCAGAGTTTTAAAGTTCTATAATCTGGTGAAGAAAAAGCCCCTTTAGTTGTGTATGTATCTCCCCCTCAGAATGTTAAGGCACACTCAAGAAATTATCACATTTCTATTTGTCACATCAGAGTTTTAAACACTATTTATAAAATACTGACTTTAATCACATTAATTGAGGGTGTTTGATGTTTGTAAATATGGATGAAATGTGTGGGATGCAAGAATCAATGTATATACTTTGTTTCTTAAAGTCTAGTTCTTTTGTTTCTCAAGGTTTGTGTTTGGGATGCAGAATTACGTGAACTTCGAGCTGAGTGTTTTATAAAGGAAGGAGAACCTAGGAAAGCCATCAGTGACTTAAAGGCTGCTTCAAAATTGAGGAATGATAACACGGAGGCATTTTACAAAATCAGCACACTCTACTATCAACTAGGAGACCATGAGTTATCCCTCAGGTCAGTTCCTGTGACATTCATATCTAATCTTTCTACAATTTTCATATTATGTTAATAGAAATATTAAGGTTTTTTTTAAAATATCCATTCAAGTAAATTATGTTATTCCAAATGTATTATATAAATTCTACAGCTTATTTTCAAGAACTAGTCTTACTAAAATGAGAATGCTGTTTTTATTTACCAAAACAAAGTAGAGTGTTTAATGTATAACTTCATGCCATTTGAATTTTTGTGTTTATGATATAATATCATACATAAATGTGTATAGCAAATGATGAAGTCAGCATGTTTTTATTGTTACAAAAATAAGTTGTTAATGGTGATTTCTCTACTTAATGCAGAGAAGTAGTCAATGATTATTTTGACTTGGAGTATTTCTTTTTTTAAAATTCCATGAGCAGCGAAGTCCGTGAATGTCTGAAACTTGACCAGGATCACAAAAGATGTTTTGCACACTATAAACAAGTGAAGAAGCTTAATAAGCTGATTGAGTCAGCTGAAGAGCTGATCAGAGATGGCAGGTGAGAGCCCTTCCTTATGTATCAGGTGAAGGTCTAGATAGCATTGAGCCTTGGCAACACTACCAGGATTATATATTGTTGAAGCAGGCAAAATTGCTGTATACTCCCATGGCCCCAACTAAGAGTTCTACGTCTGGTGGGTTGACTTGGCAAACACTAGCTGTCTGTCATCTGCTGTATACTCCCATGGCCCTCAGCACAAAATATAAGTAGTAGTAACTGCATAGTATCCTTACTAGCCGCTGTATGCTATTTCAGGATTTTCTTATTTTGTGTATCAGCCACTGGACTATAGACTGAGAGTACAAAAATGTGACCACTGGTTTTAGCCTTAAAAGGTTTATAGCTTAATGTGGGAGGTCACTGTAAAGTGCTAGTGTATAGAGTTGTTAGCCAAGATCTGAGTGGAGCCTAATGGGAGAAGCAAAGAAGAGCCCTTCATCCAGTCTATAGCAGTGAAGGCCAGGAATTCTCATCTGCAAACAGGAGTCGCTTGACTTGGGCTGTGTGTGTGCATACTGGGGTGTAGGGTTGACAGGCTGGGGAGGAGAGGCGAAGACTTTCCAGACTGTACTGCTTAGTGTGAGGTCGACGCTGAGTTCCTACTCACCCCTCGGACACTGCTCTACCCAGTTTCCCCGCAGTGACTGTGGACTGTAACATCTTAGAGTACCACCATAGTCAAGATGTTGATTAATTCCATCACCACATAAGTACCTCTTGTGTTGCCCCTTTACAGCTACAACTACTTTCCTGTCCCTCGCCTTCCTTAGACCCTAACAACCCTGAATATATATAGTCTTTGTTTCTATAGTTTTGTCATTTCAAGAGTGTTGAAGAAATGGAAACAAAGCTAGAAACTTTGGAGATTAGCCCTATCCTCCTTTAGCAAAGTTCTCTGGATATTTATCTAGCTTGTTGTGTCAATATTTCCCATTTATTGGTTAATGTTTTCCATGGGATTAATAGCCACTATGATTTATTTAGCCATTCGTTCACTGAAGCTCACCCATTGAATAATGTCGCTTTCATGTGTGAATCTTTAGAGATGGAGCTACAGCTCAGTCGTAGAGTAACTGACATATGCAAGGCCCTGGCTTTGATCTCCAGTGCTGTCCCTATGCCCCCAGTACACACACACACACACACACACACACACACACACACACACACACGCCTCTTTTGTGTACTTTTTCTGGGGAGACATGAAAAGGTGTTTGCCAATGACAGAACACTCAAGTAAATATGGTAAACTAGCAAGTTTATTGGGTTTACAGGTACAAGAATGACCCTAAAGCAGCTCCATCTGTGGTTTTGCCTCAGTATGGATGATGAGTTCCTCAAAGCTGCATAGAGTCTCTTCATTTACCTTTTAACTTTCAACCCCCTACATGCCCTAGCCACATGCTTTAAATTGTTATTCTGTTTATTTGTGTGTACAGACAAGTGCATGTCCTGGAGAATATGTATGGGCTCTCTCTACCATGTGTGTCTTAGGGATTAAACTCAGGTCATTAGTCTTGTTGACAACCACCTTTACCTGCTGAGTCATCTGGCCACCTCCACCCACCCCAGCCCCCAGCCACATGCTTTAAAGACTGTCTCTGGATTGAACAGGTCACTTTGGATTAAAGTTAGAGGAATTGCATTTGAAGGCAGATGTTGTACTCATTCTGCTGTTTATTAAGCAATCCATAGTGAAAGGAGAGGGTCGTTTCTACAGCTTTGGAAATAGTTTCATTGTTACTCTCGGATTGCTCATTTCATAGATACACAGATGCAACCAGCAAATATGAATCTGTCATGAAAACAGAGCCCAGTGTTGCTGAGTATACAATCCGCTCCAAAGAAAGGATCTGTCACTGCTTCTCTAAGGTAATAGTGGGCTTGTTCCTAGATATGTGAGTACTTCTCATGGGATAACAGCCAGTTTTAACTTACTTAGAATTCTTTTTCCATTCACTGTGTGCACACACTCACCGAGCCCGTTCACTGTGTGCACACA
>CABHPQ010145157.1:24840-65938 GCA_902168405.1 Peromyscus aztecus
TTCACTGTGTGCACACACTCACCGAGCCCGTTCACTGTGTGCACACACTCACCGAGCCCGTTCACTGTGTTGTGTGCACACACTCACTGAGCCTGTTCACTGTGTTGTGTGCACACACTCACTGAGCCATCTCTCTGGTCCCTGATGTTTATTTATTTGTTTTATTCCTTTGGTACTCAGGATTGAACTCAGGAACTTGTGCATGATAGGCAAGCACTTGACCACTGACGTGCACCCCCACCCATATTTCCCTGTCTTCCATTGACTTTCAGGATGAGAAACCTGTTGAAGCCATTAGAATATGTTCTGAAGTTTTACAGATGGAACCCGACAATGTGAATGCTCTGAAAGATCGAGCAGAGGCCTATTTAATAGAAGAAATGTATGACGAAGGTAAATCTTAGAGGGATTTGACTGGCAGTATCTAAATGTTAAATTGTATGAAATCAACACATGTTCAGTGCGTTTTATTTTGAATACAATTATCTGCAAATGACTTAAGAATTTGAAAAATTGATAGTTATTCTTTCTTAGTGGACCATAACAGGTATAGCATCTGAGGAAAGAGTCTGTGAAACTAAGTGGAATATAACCCAGTTTTAGTGTTTTAGTAGTCAGTTCAGTTAGGAGAGACAAACTGCAGCTTAGAAAATTATAGATTTCCAGTCATTGTTCATTTATTTTTCCAGACATGTCTATGTACATATATGACTCTCCTAGGCATATAAATATACAGTATGTGTAGTACATATATGCATAAAGATGTTACAAGGACCTTCAAAAGGCAGTGCTGGAGCACGCAGTAGTATGTTTAATGAAAGGTGGAATTCATTACATGTATTTTTTAACACATTTTTGATAGTACTTTATGAACATTTAAATAGGGATTTTTGCTAATTTTTTAATTTATTTGATGACTTCACATGGGTTTTAATCAGAACCATCCCCCATTCGCCTTGCTCGAGTCTGTCTAGAATCTTTCTTCCCAACACATCCCCCCCCTCATTTCATATCATTTTAATTTTTATTTTAATAGCACATTGACTTTAAGGTTGCTTGTATGAGCATGTGGATATGCCTGGGTGTGTGGCTACAGACATGAAAACAAATGACTCTCCTCCAGATGCCACTAAAGGTCAATAGCTCCTCAGTTGGGGGAGGGGGAGGGGCTTGTGAGCCTTTCTCTCATCCATGCGGGAGTGCTGATGCCTTGATTTTGTGTAGGTCACTGTGCTGCTGTTGAGGTGATGAGTGCAACAGCTATGTCTTGTTCAGGAGACAGCATTTTAGAGTATTCCTCTCCAGCCTCTGGAGAGGGGTGACCACAGATGTCCAGTTTTAAGGCTGAGCACTTAACGGTCACTTATTTTCGATTTCAATTAGTTATGAATCTTCATTAACCCTGACCACTATAAGAAGAAGCATCTCTGACCAAGGTTAGGAGCATCATTAATCTATAGGTATAAACAAATATTCAGAAGGCAGTTCAACAACATGTTCATTCAGCAAAACCATCTTTTGTATGCTACTGTTCTTTCATATCACATGTAATTTCTCTTCTAATTATGTTTTTATTTGAGTTGCTAGATCATAGGTTCCCATGTAGCTTCTTCATATGTTCCTTTTTGGGTCACCTTAAGTTTCTCTGCTAGAGCCTATGACTTCCCTAGCAATGGGCTTTTGACCAGGTTTACAATCCCAGGCATGAATTCCCTCCCTCCTGTGAACCAGTCAGAGTGACTGTTTTCCTCCATAATGTTCATACCACTATTGTACCATGAGTACCTGCCTGGCTGATCAGTACTGCAGCATGTGGAGGCCAGTGCTGGGTGAGACAGCTAGTAACTGTTTCTCCTGGTGGCTAGTAAAGGGCCTTTAGGCACTGTGAAAGCCAACAGGGAGGAAGTCTCCAGGTTGGTTCCAGTTTGATTTCTCTCTGTCCCACAACAAAAGTATTTGGGATCTTTAGGAGTGGGGTCCTAATGTGCAGGTTCCAGTGGGTAACCAAGGGATGGCAGTAGCTTATATTGTTTTGGGGGTCTCCCTGACCAACAACTTAGAGGAGGTTGCATTTGTATGCATGTGTAAAGGCTGTTGGGGACTGGGAAGCCTTTTTTTTTTTTGAGAAGTTTTTTTAAAATTCATTTTACATACCAACCCCAGATCCCCTCTCATCCCTCCTCCTGCCCCTCCAGCCTCATCCACCCATTCCATCCTCTGAAAGGGTAAGGCCTCCTATGGGGAGTCAGCAAAGCCTGGTACATTCAGTTGGGGCAAGACCCCCCCCCCACCGCATCAAGGCTGAGCAAGGTGTCCCATCATAGGTAATGGGCTCCAAAAAGCCAGCTCATGCCTGATCCCACTGCCAGGGGCCCCTCAAACAGACCAAGCTACACACTTTCCTATATGCAGAGGGCCTCGTCCAGTCCCATGCAGGCTCCACAGTTGTTGGTCTAAAGTTCATGAGTTCCTACGAGCTTGGTTCAGTTGTCTCTGTAGGTTTCCCCATCATGATCTTGACCCCCCTTGCTGATAGAATCCCTTTTCTTCTCTTCAACTGGACTCCCGGAGCTTGGCCTGGTGCTTGGCTGTGGATCTCTGCATCTGCTTCCATCAGTTCCTGGATGAAGGCTCTATGATGACAGTTAGGGTAGTCACCAGTCTGATCACTGGGGTAGGCCAGCTCAGGCACCCTCTCCACTATTGCTAGTAGTCTAAGCTGGGGTCATCCTTGTGGATTCCTGGAATTTCCCTAGCAACAGGTTTCTCCCTAACTCCATAATGTCTCTGGTAAGCCTTAACAGTGGCAATGGTGTGTGCCTCACTATTTGCACAGACATCCTGCATCTGGTTAAGTGACTTTTCTGTGTATTCCTGCTTTCTGCTTTTCTGAACTGCTCTGTACCCAGGAAGTCACATGCTGCCAGCCCTGCTCACTCCTTTGCCTCTTCCCTGTGCTACCAAAAGGGGCAAATCTTGTACGCTTCTTTAGGTTTAGCACTTCAGGGAGCATGTGGTGGATGTCATGAGAGACAGGTACATGTATATTTTGCTGGTCTTTTCCCCTTCTGTTCTTTACCTCTGCTCCCCGCCCCCGCAGATAAACTTTTTTCTACTATGTCTGCTTTGGATTTTATGTTTTTTTACAACATGTAAAGGATGTTGCTTTAGGGTTAGCCCATATTCATGGAAAGTGTGGTGCTGGCATTTTCTGTGATCCTTTGCTCTGGTGCTATTTGCTTTCTCTTCTCATCTTGCATTTGTGTATGGTGTCAGTAACTTTTTAGCAGCCCTGTAATTCCTTTCTTTTGCTGAAAATTCATCGTGTAGGATCGCACTACCTATTTTCTTGTATGCTGTCTAGGAAGAGACCATGTATTCCTTTATGGGCCACCTATATGCTGGCCAATTGGTAACCTTGTTCAAAGATTTCTAAGGTTCCATGTATTGAGAACAGGCTTGTAGAGGTATAGGGTGAAAGCTGGTAATACCCACCAGAACAGTGGTTCTCAACCTGTGGATTATGACCTCTTTGTAGGTCCAACGACCCTTTCACTGGGGTCACATCAGATACCTTGCATACCAAATATTTATATTATGATTCATAACAGTAGCAAAACTAGTTATGAAGTAGCAACAAAAACATTTTATGGTTAGGGGTCACCACAACATGAGGAACTGTATTAAAGGGTCGCAGCTAGGAAGGTTGAGAACCACTGCTCTAGAAGGTCTTTGTAGCAGTCAGCTTTGTAGCAATCAGGTATTCATGGTGGATTACCTCAGTGGTAGCTGGGAAGTGCTTCAACTCTGGCTGTACTTTGGTACTTGTTAATAGGTTGGTGTTGAGGAACATCACTTGCCAGCTGTGTGTCTTTCAATCCTTTTCTCCTGGTGATCCCAGGGCAGGCCTTAAGTTTGTAGGACCTGTTCTCTGGAAGAAATACCCTACATTCCTGCCATAGTCAGCAGCACTTTTCTCTAAGATATGATGAGCTTCTGAGTGTGATGGGCTGTTCTTTCCTTTTTGTGTTTTCAGGTCTGTTGTAGCCATCACAAGTGCCTGTGTGCTCTGCTCTGGCTTTCTTGGTTCCGGCAGCCACACTGGGGCCTTCCACATGCATTTCATTCATAGAGGTTAATGGGCCCCCATCGAGGTGAATGCTGTAGCCAGTTGCTCCATGTAAAGGCTGAGTGCTTTCCCAGCTTTTGTCTTCTTACTATTCTGATAGCTGCCTTAAAAATTTTCTAGCTTGCCAAACAAAAAGTCCAAGGCTAGACTAATGGTTCCAAGTCTGCTGGGACCTTCCAGTGTAGGTGACTGTGCATCTCTCCACTTCGGGTTATTTTTTTTTTGTTAAAAATCTGCTTGTTTTTTTCTTTTCTAGAAATTTGCCAAAATTTCTATCTTTCTAACTCTGTGCTGGTCATTTTTTATTTTTGTTACTGTGCTGGGAAGAGGGCAAACAAACTGGACTAATGTCTGTCATTTTGATCAGTTTGTTAGCACTGTTCCTTAGGAATGTGAGAGGGTGGCGTAGGGATCTGTAGCTCAGTGGGAGAGCAATTGTCTAGCATGCACAGACCCTGGGTTTACTATCACCTACCATAGCCATACACATGAGAAAAAAATGTCTGGATGAGATTTTGTTTATGTTGAGGTTAGAAAATTAATTGCTAATAGTACATCTAGAATCATAATATTTCTGTCTTTTATTTTTCATGGCTGTTCATTTATGGCTGTGAGGTAGACTTGTATTATTTAATTCCCAGAGCGTGGAATCTGAGGAAATGGACCAAAAATTACTTAGCTACTGTATGTTTTGAGAAGTATTTTACATTCTAATTAGTTTCTACTTGCAATCATATGAATATAGGAAACAATAATTCTACACTTTTTATAATAAGAAAAACATGCATACTCTAACTTAGTAAGTATGATTTAAAAGACTTGGCAGTTGGGGATGGTGAGATGGCTCAGTGGTTAAAGGTGCCTGTTGCCAAGCCTGACAGCCTGACTAACTCCAGACTTGGTAGAACATACTGGACTCCGTGTATATTTTAGCTCAGGAGCTAAGATGTACTCCAGTGAGGAGAAAAGTGCCATGCACCAATTTCTGGAGGAAACTTTTTAGATTCTGAATCTTTTTTCCTATAACCTGACACAAGTCAAACTTATTCTGTAACTGGGCCTCATCAGAGATCCAGCACCCAGGGCGGTTGTTGAAGGCTAGTCACTGTTCAGTCATACCCAGATTTCTGACTTCCAGGCCTTGTGAGCCTGTTACCAAGGAATGTTCCTGAAATCCAGCATCCCAAACCCAGCCATGAATAATCTTCATCAGCAGGACTTTCAAAGGATGGATCTCGGGCTTACCACACTAGTTCATTTTGCATATTAGATACCTAAATACTCTAAAATAAAACATGTATTGTAGATTTCCTCCAGACTTTTCATACTAGGTCTTTATGTATTTTGGTTTTGGTTAACACTGCAATCACATTGGCAGTACTGAGCTGATGGTTCCGCCAGCTCCCTTTGTACCCTTTGCTTCTTCCAAACTATCAAACGCAGATGTTAATGCTGATTTTCTTTTCCAGTATTTTACTTTCTTTGCTATGCAGTGGTCATTTATGTCTTAGTGGTGTTAAGATTGCTTTGTATAATATTAAAATACTTTGAAGGAGGTGTGGGGAGATAATGTGAGAGGGTGGATAAGTAAACCAACCACGGTGAGTTCTGTTGAACAGGAGTGAGAGCTTCAGCCTTTATTATGAATTATGTTTGAACAAAATTATGAAAGTGGTACCATTTAGGCTCTTCGAGGCAACAGTGAGTGAAGGGGCTGTTACCCTTCATGAGGACTTGGTACCAAGTTGTTAGAATACATAAAGGCACTGAATCGTAATTTCCCCCTAACAGCATTTTCCTAAATATATTTTGACAGCCATTCAGGATTATGAAGCTGCTCAGGAACACAACGAAAATGATCAGCAGATTCGGGAAGGTTTAGAGAAAGCCCAGCGGTTACTGAAACAGTCACAGAAACGAGATTATTATAAAATCTTGGGAGTAAAAAGGTGAATTACTGAAGTTTGCCTGTGCTATTTAATCAGCTGCTTTAAAGCTAATTGTAGCTCCTTTTGTCTTAACCTGGTTCACCCCATTTACTCATGTTATTTCAGTCATATATTACTCTAACAGCCTTTAACGTCATAAACTGTTCAGTCTGTCGCAGGCCAGTTTGTTTCATAAAGACCATTAACGGAGATGATGACGAAGGCTGTGGCATAAATAGGTCCTCACCTAGACTTTTGGGAAGGATTAAGAAAGTAGAGTTGCACTTTATTTTCACTGGGGTAGGAGGAAGGAAAAGAAAGCCTCCCCGAGCCTGAGGTTAAAGTTGTACAGGCTGGAAAGATGGCTCTGTGGTTAAGAGCACTAGCTCTCAGCACCCACATGATGGCTCACAACCATCTCTAACTCCAGTTCTGACCTCCTCTGCTTTCTGTCATTACACACACACACACACACACACACACACACACACACACACACACACGATGGTCATACATTCAAACAAACACCCATACACAAAAATAAATCCTAAAAATTTTGTCTAAAAAAAGACTCATTTTCTCTGACCATGTAGACTGTCAGCTTCTGTTCCAAAGTTTAAAGCTTTGGTCTTACTAGTATTAAGTAAACTCAACCTAAAGGGGTTCACAGAGATTTTTGTAGGTGTATGTTTTATTTTTATTGACAGAATCTCGCTGTGTAGCCCTGGCTAGCCTGAAGACAATATATACATCTAGCTGGCCTTAAACTCACAGAGATCTGTCTGCCTCTGCCTCTAGAGTACTGCTGGGGTTAAAGGTGAGCGCTACCATCCTGATGTGAGAATATCTTTTTAATGCCCGAAAGAATTAAATCATGGTAGTGTGGAAATTCAGCAAGGGACAGTTGTGAAGACCTGTACTGTATTCTGAGGTGCTTACTGAGCAAGCGCCTGGAGAGGCCTGGGGTCAGCTCAGTGTTTGTGGGTTTGCCTTGCATTCAGTAGGTTCAGTCCCCAGTGTCTGCTCCCACCACTCCCATGGCTCAAAAAGGAAAGGAAAACAAAGTAGACTGTCCAGAACAGTATGTTAAATCTTTGCTCTTTGGAATTTTGAGGAACAAAGCTGTATGTCATCACCCGACACTCTCCTGTATCCCTTACACACGCAGAGCTTACAGTACTTGTTTGTAGTCTGTGATCACCCTAAGGTTTTAGGGATGTGAGCAAACCTCTGCCACTGAGTGTTCAAAGAGGACTACCAACACAGCCCTTCTGATTTTTTTTTTTTTTTAAATGAAACCAAGTTAGGGCCTTTATGACAGTTGCTAAGTAATTTTCTTCATTCTTCAGAAATGCCAAAAAACAAGAAATCATTAAAGCATACCGAAAATTAGCACTTCAGTGGCATCCAGATAATTTCCAGAATGAGGAAGAAAAGAAAAAAGCAGAGAAAAAGTTTATTGACATAGCAGCTGCTAAAGAAGTCCTCTCAGACCCAGGTACCTCCTGCTTCCGTGTCTTTCTGCTGCTTTTGGAAGAGCGAAGTTAGTGATGAAGTAGCTGCTGTTCCTTTTCCCACCCCAGCAGGGGCAAAGTGAGATGGAGAGCAGGGTGGGTGAGGGAGGACTGTGGTTGGTTGTCAGTCCTGCATTGTCTTCCCACCTGAGTCTGGGGACCCGCAGGTAAATGGTAGGTAATATACCAGGGTATAGTGAAAGAATACTGAATGTGGAGTACTTTGTCCCCACTTGAACAAGTTCCTCTCATTTCTTAGCCTTGTGTTGTTGTTTTTTTTTTGTTTTTTTTTTTTTTTTAGCAATTATATGAAAGCACAACACTGAGCATATCACACGTATCTCTTAGACCCCTGCTAGCCTCCTAGCTCAGTGATGGATGATTCTTGGTACCAAATTCCCAGATGTCTCAGGAGCTTGGTGAGGGAACCAGTGTGTCGAGCTGGCTTACGAAAAGACGAGAGGAAAGGAGATCTCTAGCTGTGCCTGTTGTGCCCATGGATGTTAGCAGCTATCTTGCCCTAAGTCACATAAA
Organism: Peromyscus aztecus; assembly: GCA_902168405.1. Taxonomy (NCBI): domain Eukaryota; kingdom Metazoa; phylum Chordata; class Mammalia; order Rodentia; family Cricetidae; genus Peromyscus; species Peromyscus aztecus. The sequence continues at coordinate 32,946 of CABHPQ010145157.1, forward strand.
CAGATGTGCTGGTTGATATATATATGATATATATATGAATGAATCTAGTCTGGAAAGTAAGGGGACAGGCCAAGAATGTGTACACATTGCTTTTTGTGGCTTTCTGTATGTGTAGGGATGAGTGTTCTAATTTGAGATAGGACGATTCAACAAAGAGGAAACCTTTTTGCCCCTTGAGCAAATCTTTTTTGTGCATCCACTTGTACTACAGAATTGAAATAGTCTTCTGTCTTAAGTAATTTGTAGTCTAGTAAGGAAGACAGGTGCACTTGGTTATTGAACACAGTAGGTACAGTTTACCTGTTCTGTTACTGAATGCAAAATGCTTACATTATCCCTCAAGTGTGGTATAACGGATGGGCCAGAGTCAGGGGTCTTGAGGGATTTGGTGGTGTTGGGGAGCCCTCTCATCCTCACCTGTTACTCACTGGGTTCTCCATGTGTCTGCATTACATTTTGGGAGGAAAATGAGCCTTATGGAGTGTTGCGTGTCACCTGTTGGGCAAAGTAGCTCCTTAGATGCTTTATGGAGGGGACTCAATGAGGTTCTTGCCTGATGGACTTCATTTGAGGGAGGAGAGTAGTGACAAGCTGTTTTATAAAGAGCATGACTTTGGGAGTTCTCTTTGCAATCATTTTCTTCAGGATGGTGATGGCAAAGTATGGATTTGAGTATCAAAGCCTTGTACCTACACCTTAGGTTAATATGTGGGTCTTAATTTGCTGGTTTCTTTTCTAGAAATGAGAAAGAAGTTTGATGATGGAGAAGATCCTCTTGATGCAGAGAGTCAGCAAGGAGGTGGTGGCAACCCCTTCCACAGAAGTTGGAACTCATGGCAAGGGTTCAATCCCTTCAGCTCAGGCGGACCGTTTAGATTTAAATTCCACTTCAATTAAACCAGCTCTTTTACTGCTCCTCTTCTTTATTACTATTATTTTTTTAATATTAAAAACAAAGAAACTTTGTTTGGAATTCGAATGGAAACAAAACAAAACAAAACTTTTAGTTTGTCGGTGACCAAAGAGTTGTTTTAAGGAAAAAAAGCTGTTCTTACTGTAGACTTGATGGGCCTGCCAAGGTGTGGGCCAAGGTGTGGGGCAAGGAGTCATACTTCTAACAAAGCAGCCTGTATTCATCTTGTGACTGCCTGGGGAAGTGCTCTGAGGTTTTTACCCTGTGGAGGTGTTTAAATAGCATTAAATATAGATATTCAACCCAGAGCAGACGCTGTACAGCCTTGCATAGAAACCGTGAGGAGGATCTGTAATCTTCAGGAGAATGGATTGTGTCTCAGTATTCTTGAGAGAATATGAACAACTGAGCTGTATTTTCTTAGGGACAGTTATGCTTAGATTTTGGTCAGTCCAGTCACTTGCAAGTATTTACTCCTGTACCAGTGTCATCATGGCTATCACTGCAGGAAGGGTGGAGACCATCTTTTAGGAACACACTCTCATGTAGGGGTGGTATGTCCAGGTGTTGGATGGGTTGAAGTTGAGCATATATTTTTGTTGTTGTTTTTGTATCTATAGGAGAATACCAAATTCACTTGAATTTAATTATAAAAACTTACAGAGCCTCCTTTAAATGTTAAACAGAACAAGTTAAAATATGTAAAAAGAGGCTCAGTGGTATTTTAGACAATACTGTTGGAGGTCAGTTTGAAATACTTTTTAAACAAGTGAAGTTCCAAGTTGTTTGATAGAAATGAAGAGTTGCTGTGCCAGCATAGGCAGAGCATTAGGATTCCCACTTGAAGCAGCATCTCAGTGTCCCTTCTCTTTTTCTTACATTTAGCCCAACTGTCTTGGTTGTATTGGTTGTTGGTTTTTGGTCAGTAGATCTGCCTCACTAGGACTGGATGTTCCCAGGTTTGTTATTCTGCTTAGAAGAAAGTATAGGCTTGCAAATCTATTCAACTCTATGTACTTGCTAACATTTCACTTAATAAGATGACATTTCCTGTTTTCTCCTGAGATCCCCCTCTTGCTTTTTAAGCAGATACCTCTTTAAGAAATATACTATTCAGGATTTGTATACTGGATAATTTTTGCCCTAAAAATCTATTGCTAAATCAAGAACATTGAGTATTTATGAACTACTGATGTTACATTGAAAATCTAAAAGAATTACTTTGGTAAGAATTATTACCTTTATTCTATAAAGTTTTTTTTCTTTCTTGAAACATTGTGAAATATTTTAAGTATAAAGGTTTAATATATTGATTTTATGAAGTTAAGCATTTTAGTTAATTGTGGGAGCCATGAATGTAGCTTCCAAGCACAAATAATTTTCTTAACCTATAGTTGTATCCTTGAGCATCTGCAGAAAAAGACTTTTTTAATGGAAGAACATAAATCACCTAGTTGAGTTGAGCAAACCATGTAAGTGCTTTTTGCCTGTACTTAGGAGCCTCTTTCTCACCAGTAAACTTGACAGTGCATTTCAGATGCCTTCCAGCTTTCATTTTGCTTCAGTGTCCCCAAATTCCAATCAGACCAGGTGTGGTCACATACCTTTTATCCTGGCACTAGAGACAAGGAGGAGCAGGCCAGCCTGGTTTTCACAGTGAGTGCCTTACCAGGCCCTCACCAAAATAGTAAATAAAATCAATTCAAGCCAGTATGAAACAGTGGATGGAAAATATTTTTCAAATCTTAGTAGTCTTATGTTAACTACTATGTCACAATTGTTTGTCAGTCTGACTCACGTCACTGACACTTTTGAACTACATTGATGGCATCTGTGTACATTCCAAAGTGCAGTTTTTCACCTACAGAACCAAGGAAACATCAAGTTGCTTCCTCCCCCATTTAGAGCGGATGGAAAGATGCCAGTAGCATGGAGTCAGAGGGATAGTGACATGGTTGAAGATTGGGCTGCATGAACCTGTGCCCCAGATCTAGTGCCTCCTAATTTGCTTCCCAGAGAGTTTCAAGGTGTTTTTGTTTTTGTCTCCTACTTGTAACTACCCAAAGTAACAGGATTAGTCTTGCTCACTGCAAACTTTTGTGCCAAAGGCAGATGCCATGGAGGGAGATGAAAGATGAAGGAAGATCTCAGTGCTGATTGGTAAGATAGGGATGACCTGTAAATTCCTGCCTGGATGCTGTTGGCAGCCTCCTGGTGTCCAGCCTATCCCAGATGAGTAACAGATTAGTGTTCCTTCTACCTGCCTGACACTGTATACCATGCAGTGTAAAACCACATTATTGAAGAAACATTCTCCACTTACCCTTTTTCCTTTTTGCAGGGCTACTTCCACATTCCAGTTTGTTTTTAGGAACTACAGACCCTTTGTGGTAATTCTGGGGAAAATAGGATCAACACTCACCTTAGCTGAACTCTGTTCTGTTTCTAGCCTTTCCTTCCCCTATAATGAGCTTCCTAAGTGCAGCACCATTGGGCTGCATCCAGTGCTCATCACTGCAGGAAGAAGGAAAAAAATCTGCTACCTGAGGGCAACTTCCTTTACTTCACTTCTCAGTTCTGTAAGTTTACTCTTTCTGACCATGAATAGAAGAAAACCTGGGGGAAAAAAAGCTCAGTAGTTTAATTAATGTGCATTGGATATAACATCTTAATTTTAAAATACCCTTAGTAGTGTTTTAAATAGCTGTGTGGAGATTAGTCATTGGAGTTCTGATAATGAATGGAATTAAAAATGTTTTTTCAAATGTAAGCAGGCATGCTGCCTTGTGACTAATCTCAGAATGTGGGGGCTGCAATAAGAAGTCACTGTGACTTTGAGGCCCCCCTTTAAAAGTACCAAACTTATGCACACAACAATAGTGTGAGAAAGAATTATTGATAACCAAGTAGAAAAACGTCTGTTGTCACTGTTGTTTATTCCTGGAAGATAACATTCACATGTAAAGGCTTTAACTTGGTCAGAAGTTGTCACTTACCATGAAGAGAGAAGTAAGATGTACTGGTTAGAAATCACTCCTCAGGTGCCAACCTGCCTCATAGATAGAGGCACTGGTGATGGCCTGTTTTACAGTGTTTTTAGTGAGTACACATCACTGAGGTAGGACGAAGTCAGGGCAATTTTCCTGAGTGTATTTGGTGTTTCTGCAGTGATCAAGGGAGGAGAAGGCAAGTGACGATTTTTAAGAATAAATCTCTTTTTCCAGATCATAGTGTTCCTTTTATGTTAGTAGCAGTTTACTCTGTAATTTCAAATGATGCTAGGAGGGGGAGATAATTTTTTTTTTTAACAGATGATCTCATTTGCTGAATGATTTAAGAGTAAAATTAGCCACTGCGTGGCTTTGTGTACAGTAACAACAGGCTTATTGCACTCGTCTGTGGATGAAATATTTACCTGTGCAAAAGAATACAGGGCACAGGGGAAGTAAAAAATTATAGATGTTTGATAAGTTAAATTATTACTCCTGAGCTTATATTTGTTTTAAATGGGACAGACCTAATAATCCATCTCAATTTAGTGTTTTAATAAAAAAAGGAACTAAAATTATTTCAACTGGGCTCATACATGTCTATGAATATGGGCAATATTTTTATGCCCGTGTATTTTCACATTTAATAAAAATATTTATGGTCATATCCACTACTTTCTTGCTTCTGATTCATGTTTAACCTTTGAGTTAAAATTCTAAGAAAGTCCATCTTCTTAGTCTATTTCCAACTTTACTTGACACAAAATCAGTGCCAGAGTTGACAAAAAGGCTTTCCTACATCATGTGAGTTCACAGGGCAGGTCAGAGCACAGATGCAGATATGTTTACAGATCTTCTAACTCACCAATCCTAGGAAATTGGGACTTAAGATAGTGGACCATTCTTCTATTTTAATATTAAAGTCTAAGAGGTACCCTCATCTGAACTCTGACTATTCATTTCTGTTGTCTTCTGGTTACAGGAAGGTACCATAGCACAGCTCAGGTAAGTTTTAGCAACAGCAAAGCCTGCTTTTGATTTCAGTTATATATTCTGTATTGAAGGAAAAATGCATTTATATAAAACTTTTACAGAAAGATTAGAAACTTTACAAATCCCTAGTAGTAATCTTGATACCATGACAGTATAGAAGCGGTCAGCCTTATTCTGAAGAAGTCAGCAGGTGAAAGAGGCCAGTGCTGCCTGGCAGCCGAAAGCAGAGGGACATTGTCATTTTTTTTTTCTCAGGGCCTCTGGCTTTCCTTTAGCAGACATAAGCTCCTGTTACTACTGTTTTGGGCTTCATAGTCTGGTGAAAGTATACAATTATCTTAAAGTCTACAATTTATATCCCAGTGACTCTAGAACCCATACCTTTCTTTCTTTCTTTCTTTTTTTTTTTTTTTTTTTCCTATTTTTGAGCAAATCTTTCCATGGGAGATGGGTACACGACATACAGAATCAACATGCACTTACTGCTTTTGTCCAGTTTCTACCATGGCCCTAAAGAAACAAAAAACCAAAGTCACAAGGGAATTTGGTGACTTTGTTCTATTGGAAATCTCTCTCCCTATTGGAGTTTATTTTCTCACTTTTCTTCAGTTTCTCAGTTTTCTGTAATCATTCTTTAAAAAAAAAAAAAATCCTGTTTCTTCTCCCTTGAGAGTCTGCATCATTAATCTCAAGCCACTATCCCAGATTGATCTTTGATAACTGAGACTTACTATTATAAATGCTCTGTCAGTAGCTTAGAATTGTTACTAACTAGCTCTTACATCTTAAGTTAACCTGTATTTCTTGTCTACACTCTACCACATGGTGGTACCTTTTTTCAGCATGGTATGTTCATTTCCTGCTCCCTCTGCGGCAGGCTGGTGACTCCCGGTGACTCCCAGTGACTCCGCCTCCTTCTTCTCCCAGGCTGTCTTTTTTATTGTCTGAAAGTCCTGCTTAACTTCCTCCTGCCTAGCTATTGGCCATTAGCTCTTTATTAATCCAATGAGAAAACATAGTCACAGTGTAAAAAAAGATGGTTTCACAGCAAACAATCGTACAAATTCAAACACTTAAAAAATTCAGTCTTTAAAAACAAAAAACCCAAAGTCTTTTGAAGTCAAAAGTCTCTCAAGTGTGGGACACTCCTATAAAGTAAAAAGTAAGTTAAATATTTTATTTCAAGAGGGAAGAACCAGGGCTCAATCAGATCAAAGTAAACCAAATACAAACAGTATAACTCACTTAGTGTCCACTCTTTGGGATTCACTCTCAATCTCAGGGGCTCTTCCAAGGGCTTGGGTCACTTCTCTGGATCTGCAGCACACAGCTTGTCCTCTAGGCTGAGGCTGGCTCCACTGCACACCTGCTGCTGCTGCTGCTGCTGCTGCTGCTGCTGCTGCTGCTGCTGGTTGTCCCATGGGACTGGCATCTCCAAAATGCAAGGATTTACTGCTGCAACCAGGCTGCACTTTCACCAGGAGTGTCTCCTGGGCCCACTTCATGGTGCCAAGCCTCAACTTCTCTGCATGACCTCTTCAATCCAGAGACTTCAACTGCTACTGAGGCTGCACCTTTATGAGTGGCTTCGCCTGGCTCTCAGTGCCAAGCCTTAGCTGTTCTCCATGACCCCTTCATGCCTTCAAAGCCAGTACTACCTGGGAGTCTTACACATTATCAAGTTTGACTGCCAGCACTTGGTACAGTCTAGGCCACTTCTAGAACACAGCTTGTGTACTGACTCTCAGGAAACACTTCACCTCATTGATGCTGGTCTCTTCTTAACCACAGCTGGTTCTTCATCCCCAGCTGACCAGCATCCATTGTTCCAGTAAAAAAAAAGTTTCTACTTTAGTGGTTCTGGTCTCTTGTTCATCATAGCTAATTCTTCAGCTCCAATTGACCAAACACCACAGATTCTTCACACAAATGCCCCAGTAGTGTCTTTGCTTCACCTGAAACACCATAAACCAGGCTTCCAACCCTTTGTACTACTCTCAAGATTCTTATCTTCCATGCTCCTACAGAATAGCCCATTGAGCTCTCAACACTTAATGGCTTTTCTAGGTCAGAGTTCCAAAGTCCTTCCATAATCCTCCCTAAGACAATATGATCAGGTCTATTACAACATTAACTTACTCCTGGTACCAATTTCTGTCCTAGTTAGGGTTATCATTGCTGTGATGAAATACCATGGCCAAAGAAGCTTGAGGAGGAAAGGGTTTATTTGGCTTACACTTTCACATTACTGTTCATTGATGGAAGTCAGGATAGGAACTCAATCAGGGTAGGAATTTGGAGGCAGGAGCTGATGCAGAGGCCATGGAAGGGTGCTGATTTGTTCCAGGATATTTGATCACACTGTCAACCCTGAGATTGCATTATTTACTGGAAAAAAAAATCTGTTTCTATTTGTGGCATGGTTCAGCTCTATCCCTTTTAAAAGATTAAGTAAAACCAATGATAGATCAAGAGGTGGGGCAAGCAATCAGTTGACAACAACAACAACAAAAATCCCAAAACCATAGTAGGAGGAAGTCAGGAAGACAGAGCCACACAGAAAGTACTAGGGAGGGACTTAGAGTTTGGCATTCCTTTTGGTTTGGGAAGGCAAGAGAAGTTCTCTTTGTGGTAAGGCCAAAAAAAAAAAAAAAAAAAAAAGAAGAAGCAGCTGTGAGCTTTCCCTGACTCTGAGCTAGCAGGTTTTCACCCCAGCATCTGGCTCCCAAGCTTTATTGGTAAAATTGAATGATAGAAACTTAGTTAGGAACTACATTTGGCAGCAGAAGCGGTGGCCTGGGATGCAGAAGTCCTGCTGGGCGTTGACCTGAGCAATGAGGCAATTACTGCAGAGCCACAGTCATTAGCTGAGACAACAGTAGACTCAGGTGCAGCCACTATGCTGTGGTGAAACAACCCTGCTGACTGGCCTGCTCCTCATTGCTAGCTCAGCCTGCTTTCTTACAGAATTCAGGACCACCAGCCTAGGGATGGCCCCACCCACAATGGCCTGGGTCCTCCCTTATCAATTACTAATTAAGAAAATTACCTACAGGCTTGCCTGCAGCCCCCTCTTATGGTAGCATTTTCTTAATTGAGGTTCCCTCCTCTCAGATGACTTTAGATTTCTGTCAAGTTGACATAAAACTATCCAGCACAGTGCATTTTATTAAAGAATGTCCTTGCAAAGAAATACTTAATTCAAAAATTTGGATTTTCTAGTATATATACTCATCTAGAAATGAGACATGTAAAGTTAGTCTTTCAAATGACAAGATGATAGACGAGAACTAGCAAATCTGATATCTTAAGGTAGAAATTAATTACAATGTAAATGTCTTAAGTAATAAAAACAGCACAGAGGGAGAGGAAGGTATTCTCTTAATTGGCATGAATGGCTTACCAGGTGAAGGATACTGTTCAGTACTGGATCTTAAATATACCCTAAAGGTCCACTTCTGAAATGTTTGGTTACTAGCCTTCTTAAGAGATCAAACCCAGTGGGAAAAAGTGAGGTTACTGCAGGATGCCTTTGTGGGTGTGGAGACCCCTCGCCCCATTCTCTCATCCCTTGCTTCCCAGCAGCCATGAGGTGCTCCTCTGATGTACCGTGCTCGTGTGAGCCCATAGCAGTGTGGGCAAGTGGCCATGGACCTGAGTGAAAACACCTGTCTTCCCTACGTTGTTGATCCTGGGTAATTTGTCACAGCAGCAGGACGCTGGTGAACACGGGTATTTTCCAAATCTTCTAGGATATACTGTCAGATATAGTGGGTTATCTACCTTTGAAGAGCTGAAGGGAATTACGGCACAGATGGCTTCTGTCTCAGTATGGAACTTGTATATAAACCTGTCTCACATGAACAGCCCATCTCTAGAGGTAGAGGGTTCCTCATTACACGGGAGGTTTTCAAGATGACCTGTGATTCCATCTGATAGAATCCTGAAGGGGTGCCTGGAACACTAGGTAACCACTAGCTCTACTAAATGTTTCTCATGAAGAATCTGAAGAGCTTTTTAAGCAGTCATGAATTGCCATGGTTACAGCAGACCTATCAGAGGTGTCCAACCTTCTCATACTGCAACATGAGGCTGCATCTACAGATGTGCTCAGCCTCATTGATAACTATCCCGGGGATGAATGCAGCCCACAGCACACATGCAGCCAAGGGGCCACAGGCTGGACATCCTGATCATACTTTGGTGGATGAGATTAAATGACACTGAAGTATATATGTTCTAGTCCCAAGATGCTGTAAGTATAGAATATTTGAGTAGTTAAAAAATATTTACTATTCCTATTTATCTACTTAAACAGAAGGGAAAATCTTTTACTTAGTTTCTATAGGACTATATGATTTACATCCTTTATTTAGTTTCTGTAAAAGTATCCAGTCTTTTTTAAAATGCATAACATGTATGGATATGCATATCATTTTATAAAATAGAAACATTCAGAGCAATGTAAACACAGCACAAGATTACAAACCTATGGTTTTAGGTAAATAAATGATTACAGTGCACTATGACTTCCATTTAAAAATGACAGTTAAAGTATAAAATGGGCTTGTTTTTTAATAACAGAGAGAGAGAAAGCCGTGAGTCCTTTTCCTTAGAAAGCATGACTTTCTGTAATCTGACATGCATTCTGTGAGTAAGGAACTCTGGGTATACTTAAAGCTGGAATACTAACAGATGTTGATGGTTTGATAAACACCACTGAGGACCTAAAAAGACTTTCATAGACCTTCCAGGACGTTTGACAACATCAAACTAACTGGAAAAAATAACAACAACAATATCTTAAGCAACCAGAAAAAGGGAATGATCTATCAACCACATAAATTAAGTTTATTTTAGAACTTTACAAGTATTTTAAATAAAGTTTATAAAAAGTGAATATGTCAATAATTTGAATGAAATGGCCTACTAGTTTCAGCAGTTCCACAAATTCTCAGCAGGTGGCAGATTTTCATCGTAGTTTATCTTCTGGAAACCAGTGCTAGAGTTCATCATGTACAGAAACTGCAGGGAAAGGAAAGTTTGTTTAGTTTTTGAAATCTCAAAATATAAAATTAGCCTAAAATGCCATTAAGGAATGAGATTTATAAAAAGCCCAAGTTTTGACAGAGACTCGCTTATTAATTTACTGTGTGTATGTTGTCATTCATTGTGGGCCTAGCTCTTTGTACATTTTGGTATCCATTCTAATGCAAAATAAATGTGTCTTTTTAACCACCTACAGAATGTGAATGTACACAAGTCTAGGAGAACAAGAAACACATACATACATATACATAAACACACAAATAGCATTTTGTGAAATAAACATTAATATACTATATAAACAAATAGGGCATAGGATTAAAACCTCATGTGGTTTAAGATAAATGATACTAGACAGCAGTCTTTAAGAATACAGATAAGCAGCCTGGGCTGTCTGAAGACACCCACATGTCTGCCCTGCACCACAAAAGACACACAGAGAGAACTTCCAAGTTAACAAAATCAGAAACGAAAAGGAGAACATAACAACAGACATGGAGGAAATCCAGGCAATCATCAGGTCATACTTTAAAAACCTGTACTCCACCAAATTGGAAAATCTAAAAGAAATGGATAGTTTTCTTGATAGATACCACTTACCAAAGTTAAATCAAGATTAGATAAATAGACCTATAAACCCCAAGGAAACAGAAGCAGACATTAAAAGTCTCCCAACCAAAAAAGCCCAGGTCCAGATGATTTTAGCACAGAATTTACCAGACTTTCAAAGAATAAATAATGCCAACACTTCTCAAATTATTCCACAAAACAGAAACAGAAGGAACATTGCCCAATTCATTTTATGAGGCCACAGTTTCTCTGATACCCAAACCACACAAAGATTCAACAAAGAAAGAGAATTACAGACCAATTTCCTTTATGAACATAGGTGTAAAAACACTCAACAAAATACCTGCAAACTGAATCCAAGAACTCATCAAAAAGATCATCCACCATGATCATGTAGGCTTCATCCCCTAGATGCAGGGATGGTTCAACATATAAAAAAACTGTCAATGTAATCCACCATATAAACAAACAAACAAAAAACACATAATCATCTTGTTAGATGCTGGAAAAGCCTTTAACAAAATCCAACACCCAATCATAAAAGTATTGGAGAAGAAGCTTCTGTAAGGCAAATGACATGGTCAATAAGACAAAATGGCATCCTACAGAATGGGAAAAGGTCTTCACCAACCCCACATCTGACAGAGGGCTGATCTCCAAAAATATATAAAGAACCCAAGAAACTAGACATCAAAATACCAAATGATCCAATTTAAAAATCTGGTACCGATCTAAACAGAATTCTCAGCAGAAGAACTAGGGGGAGAGACAGAGAGGGAGAGCAATGAAAGACCAATCTTGTTAGAGGGAGCCACTGTGGAGTTAGGGAGAAACCTGGTGCTAGGGAAATTCCCAGGAATCGACAAGGATGACCCCAGCTAAGACTCCTAACAATAGTGGACAGGTACCTGAACTGACCTTCCCCTGCAATCAGATTGGTGACTACCCTAACTGTCATCATAGAGTCTTTATCCAGTAACTGATGGAAGCAGATGCAGAGATCCACAGCTAGGCACTGGCCTGAGCACCTGGAGTCCAGTTGAAGAGAGGGAGGAGGGACTATATGAGTGGGAGAGGGGTCAAGATCATGATGGGGAAATGTACAGAGATAGCTGATGTCAGCTAGTGAGAGCTCATGGACTCTGGACTGACAGCTGTGGAGCCTGCATGGTACCAAACAGGTCCCCTGAATGTGGGTGAAAGTTATGTGACTTGGTCTGTTTGAGGGGACCCTGGCAGTGGGACCAGGATTTATCCCTGGTGCATGAGCTGGCTTTTTGGAGCCCATTACCTATGGTGGGACACCTTGCTCAGCCTCAATATGGGGGGGGGGGGAGTTGCTCCTGCTTCAGCTGGATGTGCTAGACTTTGTTGACTTCCCACAGGAGGCCTTACCCTCTCTGAGGAGTGGATGGAGGGGTGGGGGTGAGGAGTGGGAGGAGGGGAGGCAGGGGGAACTGTGATTGGTATGTAAATGAATAAAAATTTCAAATAAAATAAAAGAAAAAAAAGTATTAGATTAGGGACACAAGGTACATACCTAAACATAATAAAGGCAATTTACAGCAAATCTATAGCTAACATCAAATTAAATGGATAAAAATTCAAGTCAATTACACTAAAATCAGGAACAAAACAAGGCTGCCCACTCTCTCCATATCTATTCAATATACTTACTACTTGAAGTTCTAGCTACGGCAGTAAGACAAGTGAAGGAGATCACCGGGATACAAATTGGAAAGGAAGAAACCAATGTATTGCTATTTGCAGATGATATGACAGTGCCTCCAAAAATAATACCAGGGAACTCAACTATAAACAACTTCAGCAAAGTGGCTGGATACAAGAGCAACTCAAAAAAACAAACAAAAAAACCCCACAAAAAACACCAAAACCCACCACCACCACCACCACCACCACCACCACCACCACCACCACCACCAAAAACAAACTAATGGCCCTCCTATATACAAATGACAGACTGAGAAAGAAATTTGGGAAACAATACCTTTCATAATAGCCACAAATAATATAAAACATCTTGGGGTAATTCTAACCAAGCAGGTGAAAGCTTGCTTAAGAAGAACTTCAAGTCTTTGAAGAAAGACATTGAAGAAGATATCAGAAAATGGAAAGATCTCCCAGGCTCATGGATCAGTAGGATTAACATAGTAAAAAGGCCAACCTACCAAAACCAATCTACAGATTCAAAATCATCCCAATCAAAATTCCAACACAATCTTCACAGACCTTGAAAGGATAATACTCAACTTAATATGAAAAAACAAAAATCCCAGGATAGCTAAAACAATCTTATACAATAGAAGAACTTTTGGAGGTATCACCATCCCTGATTTCAAGCTGTATTGCAAGGTACAGTAATAAAAACCACATGGTACTGTCATGAAAACAGACACATTGGTCAACAGAATCAAATAAAAATCTGGACATAAATCCATACAACTATGGACATCTGATTTTCTTTTTTTTGGTTTTTCGAGACAGGGTTTCTCTGTGTAGCTTTGCGCCTTTCCTGGAACTCACTCTGTAGACCAGGCTGGCCTCGAACTCACAGAGATCCACCTGCCTCTGCCTCCCGGGTGCTGGGATTAAAGGCGTGTGCCACCACCGCCCGGCTTGGACATCTGATTTTTGATAAAGAAGCCAGAAATACACAATGGAAAAAAAAAAGCATCTTCAACAAATGGTGCTGGTCTAGCTGGATGTCGGCATGTGAAAGAATGCAAATAGATCTATATCTATCACCCTGCACAAAACTCAAGTCCAAGTGAATCAAAGACCTCAACATTAACCCAGATACACTGAACCTGATAGAAGAGAAAGTGGGAAATAATCTTCATCTCATTGGCACAGGAGACAACTTCCTGAACAGAACACCAATAGAGCAGGCCCTAAGACTGATAATTAATAAATGGGACCTCATCAAACTGAAAAGCTTCTGTAAGGCAAAGGACACCATCAACAGGACAAAACGGCAGTCTATGGAATGGAAAGTATTTTCACCAACTCCACATCCAAAAGAGTGCTAACATCCAAAATCTACAATGAACTCAAGAAACTAGATATCAACAAACCAAATAATTCAATTAAAAATTGGGGTACAGATTTAAAAAGAGAATTCTCAATAGAGGAAACTCAAATGACCAAGAAACACTTACAGAAATAAATGTTCAACATCTTTAGCCATCAGAGAAATGAAAATCAAAACGACTCTTAAATTTCATCTTACACCTGTCAGAATGGCTAAGATCAATTACACAAGTGACAGCTCATGCTGGCAAGGATGTGGAATAAGAAGAACACTCCTCCATTGCTGGTGGGAATGCAAACTTGTACAGCCACTATGGAAATCAATATGGTGGTTCCTTAGAAAACTGGGAATCCATCTACCTCAAGACCTAGCTATACTCTTGGGTGTATACCCAAAGGATAGTTCATCATACTACAAGGACACTTGCTCAACTACATTCATAGCAGGTTTATTCATAATAGCCAGAAACTGGAAATAACCTAGAATATCCAAAAGAATGAATAAAGAAAATGTGGTACATTTTCACAACAGAGTATTACTCAGCTATTAAAAAAAATGACATGTCTCATAGCCTAGGCTGGTTGACGTCAGCCTCAGTCCTGCCTGAGGTCCTGAGCCCAGGTGGATGGAAGACACCCATAGGCCAACAGTAGGTGCCATTATGGTGAGCAAATATATGGTGGAGAAATGGGGGAGGAAGCTAAGCGGAACTTTTCATGTGCTGTGGAAAGAGGCAGAACTGAAGTGAAGGCAGTGAGAAACGGGCTGATACAGGTGACCTGTATTGCCACCCAGTGCCATAGTGACATCCAGGCCCCAAGCTGCAGTTAAGGGCCATGTCTGGGTCCATGGCCCTACTGCAACCAGGGTCTGTGCTCATGTCCACTGCTCTGGCTACCACCAATGGCCATGGTGGATGCCTGAGGTCTGGACCTGGGCTGCCACCCATGGCCATATTGGTGTCCAAGGGCCATGTTGCCACTGAGGCCACACTGATCTGACTGGCCTGTGCTGCCACCTGGGGCCATGGTGATGTCTGCCCAAGAGCTACAGCTGAGGGTCATGTCTGGGTCTGTGGTCCCACTGCAGCCAGGCTCTGTGTTAATCTCTGTGGCTACTGTTGCCATCGAAGGCCACGTGGATGCCTGTGGTCTTGGCAGCCACACAGGGCTATGCTGGTGTCCGAGGGTCATGCTACCACTGGGGCTATGGTGACATCTGGGCCCAGGCTTCTGCCAAGGACCATGTCTAGGTCCATAGTTCTCCTACAGCCAGGGTCTGTCTGTGTTGAAGTCTGTGGCCTATGTTGCCACCAAAAGGCCACATGGCTGCCACCAATGGCCATGTTGGTGTCTGGGGACTGTGCTGTTGCTGGGACATGCTGATCTGAGTAGCCAAGATGTCATTCAGGCCTGAGCTGCTGCATAGAGCCATGTCTGGGTCTGTGGTCCTGCTGCAGCTGGGGTCTGTGTTGGTCTCCATGGTCCAAGTTACCACAGGGGGCCATGGGAACCAGGTGTGTTGGAATCTGAGGGCTGTGCTGAGAGCTGGCCTTGCTCCTTGCTGGCCACTGCAGCAGGAGAGCTGGCCTTGCCCCTCATGGGAGAGCTAGCCCTGAACTTGGGAGAGATGGCCCTACCACTCACCACAGGCATGGGAGAGCTGCTTGGTAGCATGGGTGTAGAAGAGCTGGCTCCGCCCCTCACTCGAAGGGGATGGTCTCAGTGGCCCAGACTGACAAAATCAGGTACCACCCAGGCCCACATTCAAGGCGTTGAGTTGGCCCACCCCAGCATCTAACGCCATCTGTGATTTCTGGAGTGTGTGAAGGGACGGGTCCTGTGGAAACAACTGCAGGATCTCCATGACTCGGGCAACCGCAGGACATCTGAGAGGAGCTGTGGTGAGGGTCCAGTGTGGATGGTGCGCCAGGGGCCAGGGGCCCTGAACCAGAGTAACAACTCATAGCAGTGAACATTTGCAGTAAGGCTGAGTGGACAAACGGGTGAACTGTGTGACACACCGCAGCTCCCAATGCCACTAACACAAATGAAGAGGCATGGACAGGCAGGAAAGACAAGGAGCGAAGTGGTTTTCTTTTTGTTGTTATTTTTAATTAATATTTTAAAATTTTTCTTTTGGGGGGGATGCTATGGGGGTGAGGCGCAGATATGGAGGGACTGGGAAATGAGCAGGATTGGGGTGCAAGTGAAATTCCTAAAGAATCAATAAAAAATGTTAAAAAATGCAGGCAAGTGGATGGAACTAAACAATCATCCTGAGTGAGGTAATCCAGATCAGAAAGACAAACATGGTGTGTACTCACTTTTAAGTGGATATTAGCTATTAAGTAAAGGATAACTGTGCTACAAGCCACAGACCAGAGAGGCTAAATGACAAGGAGGGTTCAAGGGGGTGTGCATCAATCTCCTTGGGAAGGGGAAATAGAATAGATTTTGTGGGTAACTAGGGGTGGGCAGGGATAGGAACAGGAGGGATCAGGTGGGGGAGGGAGGGAGGGATGGAAGGAGAGAGTACTGGAATACAGGGCATTTGGGGACAATGTGGAAACCCAGTGCAGTGGGAACTTCCTGAAATCTATGAGGATGACCCTAGTGAGGACCCCTAGTAGTGGAGGATATGGAGCCTGAACAGGCCATTTTCTGTCATCAGGCTAGGTTTCCAGTGGTGGGACTGGGACATCAACCCAGCTACACAACATCTGATAACCTGTCCTGTCTGCAAGGTGTGCTGGGGCAATGATGGCACAGAACTGTGGGAGTGGCCAACCATGACTGGTCTAACTTGAGTCCCATGCAACAAGATAGAGCCCATGTCTGATACTGTCTGAATGGCCAGGAACCAGAAGCTGGACAGCCCACAGACCTGGGGTAGAACTAAACATGACTGGCAAAAATAAAACAAAGTCAATGAAATGATTCCTAATGATATTCTGCTATACTCATAAATCGTTGCCTAGCCCAATAATCACCAGAGAGGCTTCCTCTGGCATCTGATGGGAACAGATGCAGAGACCTACTGCCAGTCATTAGGCAGAGTTCAGAGAATGCCATGGAAGAAGGAGAGGAAGGACTGTAGGAGCCAGAGGAGTCGGACACTGGAAGAACATAGTCCACAGCAGGGCTCCTGGGGGCTCACAGAGACTGAAGCAGCAATTACAGTGCTTGCATGGGTCTGAGCTAGGCCCTCTGCGTAGATGTTACGTTTGTTTACGTTGGAGTTTTTGTGGGACTCCTAACAGTGGGAGTAGGGTCTGCCTCTATTTGCTTAGAGGGACCCTTTTCTTTCTACTGCGTTCCTTGTCCAGCCTTGATATGAGGGTTTGTGCCTAGTCTTTTTGTAACTTGTTAGGCCATGTTTGGTTGATATCCCTGGGAGGCCTGCTCATTTTTGAAGGGAATTGGAGGAGGAGTGGATCTGGAGAAAGGGGAGGTAGGGGGCAGGAACTGAGAAGAGTGGTAAAGAGGGAAGGTTGTATTTGGGATGTATTGTACAAGAGAAGACTAAATAAAAATAATAAAGAGTATTATAAGCAACTATATAGCAAACATTGGATATCTTGGATAAATTCCTAGGAAGACAAACATATTTGCTGAATGATATATTCAGTGAAGAAATGTCAAGATAATGGCAACTTTTAAAATATGAGAAATGAAGAAAATCAAATCAGAAACATTCAACTCATCACTAAAGATACTAGGACCAGGAACGAGGGAAGCCTGTTATGAACGGCAAGTCTCAAGGTAGGAGGTGATGTTCTTTGGGAGCTTTTGGGGGCTTGCTTGGGCTTTCACATTTGGGAAATTCAGTACAATCTTAGAGATCAAAGTTCCTCCATTTTTAACCTCTGTGTTTTAGTAAACACATGTTTCCTAAAGTCATCTTATACTACTCATTTATATAAAGATTGGAATTAAAGCTATATTCTCTGTCTTAAATGTGCTTAAATGTTTAAGAGAAAGCTACTAATAGATGCAATCGATGCACATTTTAATAAAAAATTTGTGAACTTAGCCTAAATAAGATGAAATTCTCTAAATTGTTTTCAAAATTTATTTAAAATTTTTATTAGATTTATTATTTCACTTTTATGTATATTTTGCCTGCATATATATGTATGTACACCATACTTGGTGTTCATGGAAGTTCAATGAAGGCATCAGATCCCCTGAACTGGAGTTACAGATGGTTGTGAACCACCATGTGGATGCTGGGAACTGGACTGAGTCCTCTGCAAGAGCAGTCAGAACACTTACTTGCTGGGCCACCTCGCTGGCCCCCAAAATGAAATTCTTAATCATATAATACTTCCCTAATGAAATAGTAACAGTTCTTCATGACTTCACTGAGAGTCTTATTGACACAACACACAGCTCACACATGGGCGATCACTTACTTGCATTTTTCTTATTTTCAAGATGATCTAATAATTTTCGTATTTCTGTATCATATTCGACCCATTCTGGGACAATCCTTGCAGCAGCTTCTAGTTTGGGTTCTTTTGTTTTGGGATTATTGCACTAAAAGTTCAAACAAAATTTGTTAGTAAAACAGAACAAAATGACCACATTTCAGGAGAAATAAAGGAAATACTTGAGACCCTTAGTATGTCACCAGGGCTGACGTACTATGATACAAATTATAAAAAGCAGAGCCCCACTGTTCGTTGAGTGACTACACATTAGCAAGACTGGAGGACACTGGAGCTGACCTGCCCACTCCTTTATAGTCAACAGCCTGTGAAATCCAGGACTTGAACACAAATTTAATTACTGGTCAGAAGTTTGAGAAGTGAGCACACCAGGAAGCTTTCTGGTAAAGAACAAAGATTCGCCCTTCTCTGGTGTGCATCAGTACTGTGGGATGGTCTGTATGTCAAATTGCTCTGATTGGTCAATAAATAAAACAGTGATTGGCCAGTGGCCAGGCAGGAAGTAGGCAGGACAAGGAGAGAGGAGAATTCTGGGAAGTGGAAGGCTGAGTGAGGGAGACACTGCCAGCTGCCACCATGACAAGCAGCATGTGAAGATACAAGTAGCATGTAAGCTACGAGCCATGTGGCAAGGTATAGATTAATAGAAATGGATTAATTTAAGATATAAGAACACTTAGCAAGAAGTCTGCCACGGCCATACAGTATATAAGCAATATAAATCTCTCTGTGTTTACTTGGTTGGGTCTGAGCGGCTATGGGACTGGCTGGTAAGAGAGATTTGTCCTGACTGTGGGCCAGGCAGGAAAACTTTACGAAGAGAAAACTCTAGCTACGCATCACATCACTGCATCCTGCTTTAACAGACCTGCACAGAACAAAAGGTCTAAAATTGTCTACAGAGTATAAAAAAAGTACAGAACATGCTCAGTATGTGGACTGGGGCAGTAGTTTCTCTGGCAATAGTCTACTCTTGCCTCATGAAGACTGTACTGCTCTGCTTTACTCTGCAATCACCTACATCACCTATACTGCACTGTGAGTTTTGTCTGAATCCTTTCAGTAGGGATTGCAATGACTGGGAGACAAGGTAACTCTGGACTCAGATGTCAGGGACACAATCATGTGCTTAAAGTATTACAACTTTAATACAGATGAGAACAGGAACTAGAAACTCACGTGAGACAGGCAGGAAGCCCAAAGCAGCAGTTCTGAGAATGCCCTTGCTGGAGGCCAGGGCTGCCAGACAGAGTTCTGGCTCCGTGTTATCTCTCACCCTTGCCTGGGAGCTCTAAGTGAGGATGTCACAGAAACTGAGAGGAGGCAGGGGACACCTTGTGGTTGGGCCAACCTGGCATACCGGAACATGGCCCCTCTCCATGGCTCATTCAAGTTTTTGCCATCTGTCCTTTAAAAAGCTGACTGGTAGCTCAATGGTACCCTATATTTTCCAAGATCCCTCCTCTACAGAGGAGCTTTACTCTCTATTAAGCTCCTGTAGTAGTCTGGATGAAAATGGCCCCCATAGGTTCATATATTTGAATGCTTGGTTCCTAGTCTGTGGAACCATTTGGGAAAGATCAGGCGTGGCCTTGTTGGAGGAGGTGTGTCACTGGGGTGTGCATTCAAGTTTCAGAAGCCACATCATTTCCAGTTAGCTCCCTCTGCCCCGTGCTTGTGCACTGAAGTGCGCTCTCAGCTACTGCTTCAATGCCATGCTTGGCTGACTGCCGCCACACTCCCTTCCCTTCAGTGAACTGTTCCCTATAAATTACTGTGGTAGTTTGAATGTAACTGGCCCCCATAATCCTGAAGGAGTGGCACTATTAGGAGGTGTGGCCTTGTTGGAAGACTTGTCACTGTAGGGGTGGGCTTTAAGATCTCTTTTACTCAAGCTTCACTCAATGTGACACAGTCCACTTCCTGTTGCCTGCAAGAAGTAGGGCTCTCAGCTACTTCTCCAGCACCATTTCTGCCTGCACAGTGCCTTGTCCCACCATGATGATAGTGAACTGAACCTCTGAACTGTAAGTGAGCTACCCCAATTAAGCAGTTTCCTTTATAAGAGTTGCTATGGTCATGGTCTCCCTTCACAGCAACAGAAACTCTAAGACAGTTTCCTTAGTTGTGATATCACAGCAACTGAAAATAAATAAGACAGAAGTTGGTACGAGGGAGTGGGTTATTCCTCTGACAGGCCTAACCCATATATTTTTTGGAGGAAGTGTTAACACACCTTGGGACTTTGGACTAGAAAAGTGGTTGAACACTGTGAGTGTGACTTAATGGGCTATCCTGGTGGGATCTTGGAAGACAGAAGTACTGATGGTACATGGGCTGTGTGGGACCAGCTTAAGAGCTTTCAGAAAGGAACAGTATTAGCAACATATTAGCAACTGGGCTAGAGACCACTGTGATATTTTGACAAAAAATGTAGATTATTTCTGCCCTGTCTTAACCACTTAACCATCTCTCTCGCCCCATGTTCCTTCATTTTTAAGTGTTTGAGGGAAAGCTGATTTGTCTAAACACCCAAATCCACGCCACCCTCCTTTCTCTGAGTGCAGCTACTGCTAGGAGAAAGCCATGCATCTAAAACTGAAAGACCTCTTACACATGGACGTAGACACATCGCCAACTCCTTTCAGGCTGCGTCCCACACTCCTGTTTACCTTCCTCTGCACTAGACTATTTTGAAGAGAGGGATAGCAGAAACATTTTTCTTCTGCCTTCAGTTTTGATGGATTTGGTCTTCTGGCTTGGCAGCTGTGGTCTTTCAGAGTCTGAAATACATTGTTCTAAGCCTTCATGGTTTTTTAAAGTATCTGCTGAGAAATTTTCTTTTATTCCTATGGGTCTGCCTTTATATTTGGCAGTTTTCCATGTACTTCATTCTGAATATTTAGGGTTTTTAACTATAATATACTATGGAGAAGTTCTCCTTTGGTCTTGTCTATTTGGTGTTCTAAATGCCTCCTGAACTAGACAGACATCTCTCTCTCTAGTTTACTAATTGACTGAAAAAGTTTCCTTTGTCATTAGCATGTATTTATCTCCTTCTGTGTACTTTTCATAGGGTCCCTAGGTGTCATATATCCATTTGCACTCTCTGCTGAACTTTGCCATGGGTTATCTGTATATATTTCTTTCCTTACAAATCAGCAAAGCTGAGGGGAGTCTTGGGGACCTCTGCACACAGCTGTTTACTTAATTCCTAAGAGACTAAACAGAAGTAGTGCAGGAATAGTATGTGTGTGCCATTTCATTTGTAAAACAACATATTTGAATTTGAACACTTTTGTATATGCTTATATACATGAATATACATGAATAAATGAAAATACAGACACTCACCAGATCAATTGTTTTGGCTCTTTGTTTAGATTCATCATCACACCACGTTTCACACCACAGCCAGTCTTGAGGAAGAGACTTAATGGCAACTTGATAAATCATATTGTTGGGAAGATCCTATCGAAAAAAATTAATATGCAAGAGACTGAATCAAGTTGTCATTAGACTTTAAATATATCATAAAAATTCAACAAATTTGAACTATCTCCATATGTTAAGTTTGTCATGCTTAATTGCAGTAGAATAATCCTTTTGTACATTGTGAAGATTTGTTGCTGTGATTGGTTTAATAAAGAAGATGACTGGCCAATAGCTGAACAGGATAGAGTTAAGCAGGAGAGCCAAACTGAGAATGATAGGAAGAAGAAGGGTGGAGCCATTTGGGCAAAGAAACTGCCCTTGCCTCAATTGCTGACAGCATACTGTCCAAACTGAACTAGCAGGATGCAAAAAAAAAAAAAAAAAAAAGCAACTGCCAAACTTTGACAAGACAAGGCAGGACAGTCCTTCAAAATTCCCTGCTTCTCAGAAATGTCTGTCAGATATACTAGGCCTGCAGGCCAAAGCTGGTTGCCCCAACATTATAGAAGAATTAAGGGTGACTGTCCAGGCAGCCAAATGTCCCTGTCATTAGGTAACATTTTACCCTTCTGGGTCAAAGACTAAATAATTAAACTTATAGTTTTCCTTAGTTATGATAAAAAGTAAATTAGGTATCAAACTTCAAACTCACAAAGTTAAGATAGATAATAGAGTATTTTCTCTAATTTTTTTCAAAATACAAGTGGACTGGATGTTTTCTCCCCCCACCCCTTTTTTTTATTAAGAATTTTTTTTTTATTCATTCCACATACCAACCACAGAAGATCCCCTCCTCTATCCCTCTCCTCCTGCCCCACTAGCCTTCCTCCCAG
Source organism: Peromyscus aztecus (assembly GCA_902168405.1). Lineage (NCBI taxonomy): Eukaryota > Metazoa > Chordata > Mammalia > Rodentia > Cricetidae > Peromyscus > Peromyscus aztecus. The sequence goes on from CABHPQ010145157.1 coordinate 55,231, forward strand.
CCCACCTCCCATCCCCTCCTCCACAAGGTATGGCCTCCCATGGGGAGTCAGCAAAGCCCAGAACATTCAGCTGAGGCAGGTCCAAGCTCTTCCCCTGCATCAAGGCTGTGCAAGGTGTCCCACCATAGGCAATGGGCTCCAAAAAGCCAGTTCATGCATCAGGGATGGATCCTATTCCCACTGCCAGGGGCCTCTCAAACAGATCAAGCTACACAACTGTCTCACCCATGTAGAGGGCCCAGTCCAGTCCCATGTAGGCTCCACAACTGTCAGTCCAATGTTCATGAGTTCCCACTAGCTTGGTTCGGTTGTATCTGTAAGTTTCCCCATCATGGTCTTGATGCCCCTTGCTCATAGAATCCCTCTTCTCTCTCTCTGACTGAACTTTCAGAGCTCAGCCTGGTGCTTGGCTATGGCTCTCTGCATCTGTTTCTATCAGTTACTGAATGAAGGCTCTATGATGACAGTTAGGGTATTCACCAATCTGATCACTGGGGTAGGCCAGCTCAGGCACTCCTCTACCACTGCTAGTATTCTAAACTGGGGTCATCCCTATGGATTCCTGGGAACTTCCCTTGCACCAGGTCTCTCCCTATCCCCATGATGTCTCCCTTTATCAAGATATCTCCCTCATTGCTCTCTCATCCCGCCTCTGTTCTAGCCCCATCATCCTATCCCCTCATTCTCCTACCCCACCCACCCCCAATCCTCCACCCCTACCCTCTTTTCCTGCCCCTTCACCCCCAGTTTACTCAGGAGATCTCATCTATTTCCCCTCCCCAGGGCTATCCATGCGTCCCTCCTAGGGTCTTCCTTGATAGCTAGCTTCTCTAGTAGTCTGATTATCCTTTGCTTTACTTCTAGTATCCACTGATGAGTGAGTACCTACCATGTTTGTCATTTTGAATCTGGGTTACCTCACTCAGGAAGATATTTTCTAGTTCCATCCATTTGCCTGCAAATTTCATGATGTCATTTTTTTTTTAACTGCTGAGTAATGTGCCACATTTTCTTTATCCATTCTTTAGTTGAGGGGCATCGAGGTTGTTTCCAGGTCCTGGCTATTACCAATAATGCTGCTATGAACATAGCTGATCAAGTTTCCTTGTGGTATGATTGAGCATACTTTGGGTATATGCCTAAGAGTGGTTTCATTGGGTCTTGAGGTAGGTTGATCCCAAATTTTCTGAGAAACTGCCATACTGATTTCCAAAGTGGCTGTACAAGTTTGCACTCCCACCGACAGTGGAGGAGTGTTCCCCTTGCTCCACATCCTCTCCAACATAAGCTGTCATCAGTGTTTTTGATCTTAGCCATTCTGACAGGTGTAAGATGGTATCTCAGAATCATTTTGATTTGCATTTCCCTGATGACTAAGGATGTTGAGCAATTCCTTAAATGTCTTTCAGCCATTTGAGATTCTTCTGTTGAGAATTCTGTTTAGATCTGTAGCCCATTTTTTAATTGGATTGTTTGGTATTTTGATGTCTAGTTTGAGTTGTTTATGCATTTTGGAGATCAGCCCTCTGTCAGATGTGGGATGGTGAAGATCTTTCCCATTCTGTAGGCTGTCGCTTTGTCTTATTGACCATGTCCTCTGCCTTACAGAAGCTTCTCAGTTTCAAGAGGTTCCATTTATTGATTGTTGCTCTTAGTGTCTGTGCTACTGGTGTTATATTTAAGAAGTGGTCTCCTGTGCCAATTTATTCAAGAATACTTCCTACTTTCTATCAGGTTCAGTGTAACTGGATTTATGTTGAGGTCTTTGATCCACTTGGACTTAAGTTTTATGCATGGTGATAGATATGGATCTATTTACAATCTTCAACATGTTGACATCCAGTTATGCCAGCACCATTTGTTGAAGATGCTTTCTTTTTTTCAATGTATAGTCTTGGCTTCTTTGTCAAAAATTAGGTATTCATAGGTGTGCTGATTAATGTCAGGGTCTTCAATTTGATTCCATTGGTCCACATGTTGGTTTTTATGCCATTACCAAGCTGTTTTTATTACTATAGCTCTATAGTAGAGCTTGAGTTCAGGGATGGTGATGCCTCCAGAGGTTGCTTTATTGTACAGGATTGTTTTGGCTATCCTGGGTTTTTTGTTTTTCCATAAGAAGTTGAATATTATTCTTTTGAGGTCTGTGAAGAATTCTGTTGGGATTTTGATGGGGAGTGCAATGAATCTGTAGATTACTTTTAGTAAGACTGCCATTTTTATTATGTTGATACTACCTATCCATGAGCATGGGAGATCTTTCCATTTTCTAATATATCTTCTTCAATTTCTTTCTTCAAAGACCAGCTTGCTTCTTAAGTCCATTTGACTGGAAAGTGTTTTCCCAGCCTTATACTCTGAGGTAGTGTATGTTTTGAAGTTGAGGTGTGTTTCTTGTATGCAGCAGAAGGATGGATCCTGTTTTTGTACCCATTCTGTTAGCCTGTTGTTTGAATCTTAGATTGTTTTATAATTAAAAAAAATCCTGGTACCAGATATTAGGATAAAAGCTGAAAGATCAGAGAAGCCACAGCCACCATCTATTACCTCACCAATTCCACGAACCCTCTGACTGAAATCCTGAGTCTTCCCCTGAAAGGTTCTCAGCTGAACTGCCTTAGTTCCTGTCTCCTCACGCCTTATATACCTTTCTCCACCCTGCTGTCACTTCCTGGGATTAAAGGCGTGTGTGCTTCCCAGTACTGGGATTAAAGGTGTGTGCCACCACTGCTTGGCTCTGTTTCCAGTGTGGCCTTGAACTCACAGAGATCCAGACAGATCTCTGCCTCACAAGTGATACGATTAAGGGTGTGTGCCACCACTGTCTGGCCTCTATGTCTAATTTAGTGGCTGGCTCTGTTCTCTGATCCTCATGCAAGTTTATTAGGGTACACAATATATCACCACATTATCCTGTATCTTTTTATAGGCGAATTGAGTCCCTTGATATTAAGGGATATCAATGACCAGGGATTGTTGATTCCTGTTATCTTTTGGTGGTAGTGAGTGTGTATTTCCCTTCTTTGGGATTTGCTGCTGTGGAGTTATCTAACTTCCTTGGTTTGGAGTTTTCCTTCTAATGCTTTCTGTAGGGCTGGATTTGTAGGTAGGTATTGTTTACATCTGGTTTTGTCTTGGAATATCTTATGCACTCTTGTCAATGGTGATTGAAAGTTTTGCTGGGTATAGTAGTCTGGGCTGGCATCCATGGTCTCTTAGTGTCTGCATTACATCTGTCCAGGACCTTCTGGCTCCATTGAGAAGTTGGGTGTTATTCTGATGGATCTGCCTTTATAAGTGACTTGGCCTTTTTCCTTTGCTGCTCTTAATATTCTATCTTTATTCTGTATGTTTAGTGGTTTTATTAATATGTGAGGAGGGGACTTTTTTGGGGGGGTCTAGTCTATTTGGTGTTCTATAAGCTGCTTGTATCTTCATAGTTATTTCCTTAAGTTGGGAAAATTTTCTCCTATTTGTTGAATATATTTTCTGTGCCTTTGAGTTCGTATTCTTCTCTTTCTTCTATCCCTATTATTCTTAGGTTTGGGCTTTTCATGGTGTCCCAGATTTCTTGGACTTTTTATGTTATGACTTTTTTAGTGTTTTCTTTGACTGACAAATCTATTTCCTCTATTGTATCCTTCATGCCAGAGATCCTCTCTTCCATCTCTTGTATTCCATTGGTTATGCTTACATCTGTAGTTCCCATTGTTTACTCAGATTTTCTATTTCCAGCATTCCCTCTGCTTTTGTCTTCTTCATTGTTTCTATTTCAATTTCCAGGTCTTGATCTGTTTCCTTCACCTGTTTAATTGACTTTTCTTGGTTTTCTTGGCTTTAAGAGATTTATTGATTTCTTCCAATTTTTTGTTTGTCTTTTCCTCAATTTCTTTAAGGGAATTTTTCATTTCATCTTTAAAGGCCTCTATCATCTTCATAAAGTTATTTTTAAGGTCATTTTCTTCTGTTTCTTCTACAATGTGATGTTCAGGTTTTGCTGTTGTAGAACCACTAGGTTCTAGTGGTGTCATATTGCTCTTTATGTTTGTCTTTGTATTTCTGCACTGATGTCTACCCATCTCTTCCTCCAATAGGTGCAAGAGGTGTCTATGTCTGAGGGAGTTGCTCTTGGTCCACTCGGTGCTGGCTGTGTCTGTGTCTCTGGGGGACACTCGGTTCAATTGGAGCTCTTGGTCCAATCAGAGCTGGTGGATTCTGTGTCTCAGGAAGCCACTCTTGGTCCAATCAGAGCTGATGGATTCTGTGTCTCAGGGAGCTGGTGAAGTCGAAGGGGGATGGGTGGATTTGGGGCAGAAAGTGGGTCTTATATATTGCAGGGTCTGGTCAGATGGGGGGTACTGGTAGGGATGGCTGCCCACAGGACTCTTTCCTGCTGGCCTGCACCTGGGGCAGTGATGGGTGTGGATAGGGGGCATGGGTTTTGCCCCTGGCGCCTGGGTTCTAGAGACAGGACTCTTGGGCTGGGAGAGAAGACACTCACCTCTTGGTACAATCAGAGCTGGTGGATTCTGTGTCTGGACTGGATATTGTAACTGTAATTCTTACACGATAATTGTTTTTGTTATATATAGTTTTACTATGTTAAAGTTATAATCTTTTTTAAGTAGACAAAAAGGGGAAAATGTTATGGAATAATCCTTTTGTACACCATGAAAATGTGTCTTTACCAAGGCACCTTCTGATTGGTTTAATACAAGAGCTGACTGGCCAGTAGCTAGGCAGGAGGTATAGGTAGGACAGCAAGACACAGAGGATGCTGGGAAGAAGGGTGTAGTCGGGAGAGTTGAGAGCAGATGCAGAGAGAAGCAAGATGAATGTGTCATGTTAAATGAAGGTACCACCTCATGGCAGAGGGTAATACGAAATATGGGTTAATTTGAAATGTAAGAGTCAGCTGGTAACAAGCCTAAGCTATCAACTGAGCATTTATAATTAATAATAAGACAGTCTGATTATTTGGGAGTGGCTGCTGGGACACAGAGAAACTCTGCCTAAAGTTAGTAAGTAGAAAAGCTATAGTATTTATACACAATGGAGTCATAAAGAAAAAATGAAATCTTGTCATTTGCAGCAAAAGTGAGGTGGAGAATATCATATTAAATGAAATAAGTCAGATAGAGAAAGACTAATTTTCAGGCTTTTTCTCATATGCATGAACTAAAGAACATACTAATGTGAAAGTTAACGAGTGGTTACTGGAGATTGGGAAGGGTGGCAAGGGATGGGACAATGTGAGGTGAAAAGGACAGTTGGATTGAATCAGTGCATGATGCATGACTTTGTGGTAATATCACACTGATCACATTAATATGTAAAATTAATATGTTAATAAAAAGTGCTAGTTTAAGCAACAAAACAAAATATATTATAATAGATTGTGACACCAATTTTGTTAGTATTTTCCCTTTCTCTGACTTTTCTCATGCCCTACTGACAACGTCATCTGGCAAAAACTAATGCTTGCTTACAGTCCACAGCCAGCAGGGGAGTGAATCTTCAGTGCACTGGCTTTTTTCTTTTTCTTTCTTTTTTTTTTATAATTGTTTTTTTTTTTTAAAGATTTATTATGTATGCAGTGTTCTGCTTGCATGTATGTCTACACAAAAGAAGAGGGCACCAGATCTCATTACAGATGGTTGTGAGCCACCATGTGGGTGCTGGGAATTGAACTCAGGACCTCTGGAAGAGCTGTCAGTGCTCTTAACCTCTGAGCCATCTCTCCAGCCCTGGCTTTTTTCTTTTATTAAGAAAACCTTTTTATTCATTTTACATATCAATTAAAGATCTCCCTCTTCCCTCCTCCCACCCCTTCAGGCTCCCCTCCCAACCTACCCCCCATTCCCTCCTACAAGAAGGTAAGGCCTCCCATGAGGAGGTACATTTAGTAGAGGCAGGTCCAAGTCCCTCCTCCTGCTCCAAGGCTGCATGAGGTGTCCCATCACAGGTAGTGGGCTCCCAAAAGCCTGCTCATGCACCAGGGATGGATTCTGATCCTACTGCCAGGGGGCCCCTTAAGCAGATCAAGCTACACAACTCTCTCACTACACAGAGGGCCTAGTCCAGTCCCATGCAGGCTCCACAGCTGTGGATCTAAATTTCATGCGTTCCCATGCAGTGGCTCTTGAAGAAGTCCACACTGTAGGGAAAAGGGGCTAGCTAAAGAAACCCATCCTGACCTAGAGCCCAGAACCAGTGAAAGAAACACAGACTAGATCTGGGACCCAAGCCAGAGAAAGAAACACCTTATCCCTAAACCCAGAACCAAAGAAACATGCCCTGACTCTGAGACCAGTGCCAAAGAAACACACTTTGTCCCTAGAATCAGAGCCAGTGAAAGAAATATGCCCTGACCTTAGAATTAGAGCCAAAAAGCTGAGAAAGGCCAGTGAAAGAAACACAGTTTGGCCCTGAAATCATGGCCATCTCTGCCCCTGACCAACAAAACTAACCAATCCCTGAGCAGAAAAAAACAATCCTTTGACGGAAAATCTCCCTGGAGGAACTCCGCGCCTAAGAAACCCTATATAAACCACCATGCCTGTTGAGTTGTTGGCTGTTCTTTCCCTCCCTGGTAGGGGCAGCCAGTCTCTTGGACTCCTCCTTCCCAAATAAATCTCTTCCTCCAAAGAGTCTTGGGTGTGAAGGTCTTCATTCGATGGCACAGAGAAGAACCCTGCTAAGACATCCCTTAGGGGACTGAGTAGAAAAAAACCTTGCAGAGAGATGTTCCCTTGGGGTGGGGCGGGGAGGGGGGGCAGCAGCTGAGCAAGGTGGAGCTGAACAGAAGAACCTTGGGACACATCCCTTAGGGGATAGAGCAAGGTGGAAAAAGTAACAACTTTTCTCCAGAGCTGGAGGAGAAGGCTACATTTCTGCAGGGTGAAGCAAAGGAAGCAACATCTCGGACTGGAGAAGAAGCAGAGCTCTGCTGGGAAGCCCCCTTAAGTTGGGGCTGGGCAAAGCTCAGTTGTAGCGGCTCTCCAGGAGAGGAGCAGGATCGCTATATCCTACAAGGAGACCATCCCCCACTGCACCCCAACTCCAGGTATAGCCTGACTTCCCTGAGCAGTCAGGATACCTTTCCCTCCAGAGCTGAGCTGTCCCATTGCAGCTCCAGCTGCCAGAGCTGTCCAAGTAGTTCAAGGTATGGCCTGACTCCCCCAGCAGTCCAGATACCTTTCCCCCAGAGTTGCAACACTGGCTTACACACACAGCCCAGGGAATGAGGTCATCTTAGCATCAAATGAGGTGGTACCTGTGGGGTGCAGCAGAGCATCAGCTATGTCTGCTTCAGATTACCAATTCACAAACACTGCCTTTTTTTTTTTTTTAACCTACTAGGTTTTACAGTAAGGTGTTACAACTAATATAAAATTGTTTCTAGGTTTTGTCTATTGAAAATAAAGCTATGAACATTTATGTACAAGATTATGGGTAACATATACATGCAAGCAGGTATGTATTCAACCTTATAAATAACCAAATTTCTTATATTCCTCAAACACAACATGCCCAGTTTCACCATTGGGAACACCAGTATAAGCAATTTTTTTGGCCTCCATATGAAATCCATTCAAATTCTGCCTTCTTAGAGAGAACTGTGTACCTACTTTACACTAAAACCCCCCAACCTTGATTGACCATTCTGAACCCTATCTATAATGTTTTCCTATTTTATCTCTTCTCCAAAAATTAATTACACACGCATACACATATATTGTAACTAGAATAAAAGCATTGTGACCTCAAGAATAGTTTTGCTTTGTTTTCTGTGGTTTCAGGTCTTAGAGTATGTGGCACATATGAGGTATACAAAACATACCAGCTAAATGTATAGGAGTGATTTCAGTAAAAGAAATAGTAAGGATTATGAGCTGCACTGTCTTTCAAATCTATTTAAATTATCTGAAATATTTTGGGGGCAATAATGAATCATTTAATGGGATATGAGGAAAGAGGTGCCTGTCAGGTGTCTACAGGGAGCAGGGGATAAAGAGGGTTTTTCTTGAAGATCAGCACACAAAAGACGTAACAGCAGGGGTAGGTGTGCCTGTGAAAGAACTGTATGTCAAGTAGAAAAAGGAAAACAGGATGGCTAAATGAAATAGGTTGCAGAGAAAGAAGAGTAAGTTAGGGAATGGGAAAGAGAGAATACTGTTAGAATAAAAAATATTGAGCTTGAAATGAAAAAAATATGTATAAGTAGAGGATTTGCACAAAGGGCAGAAGTTTGAAAAAGAAGCTGAAAGAAACAATTTTATGTGTATGAAGGAAACTGAAACAGTTTATACAAAATGTGTATTTCTTCATTTGAATTTGTCATAGTACTTACCTGATCTAGGTTTGAAAGACTATTTGGATCTTGGCTAAGAGCTTGGTACTGGCCCCGAAGCCTATCACCTGCTGAGATTCTTCTGAACTTCTTGAGGTCCACCACATATAAGGCACTGAAAAAGAACACTCCTTAGTGGTCTGTGGTGCTTGTGAGGCTTCCCTCAGTGACTGTGCATAGCAATGGTACTATCTGTAGAGGCTGGGCTGGTCCCCAGTGACTGTGTATAGCAATGGTACTACCTGTAGAGGCTGGGCTGGTCCCCAGTGACTGTGCATAGCAATGGTACTACCTGTAGAGGCTGAGCTGGTCCCCAGTGACTGTGCATAGCAATTGTACCTACCACCTGTAGAGGCTGGGCTGGTCCCCAGTGACTGTGCATAGCAATGGTACTACTTGTAGAGGCTGGGCTGGCCCCAGTGACTGTGCATAGCAGTGGTACTACCTGTAGAGGCTGAGCTGGTCCCCAGTGACTGTGTATAGCAATGGTACTATCTGTAGAGGCTGGGCTGGTTAGCTTTGCTCTAACTTGACACAAGCTAGAGTCACTTAGGAAGAGGGAACATTAGAGAAAATGCCTCCATCAGATTAGCCTGTAGACACGCCTGTGGGGGCACTTTCTTGATTAATGATGTAGGAGGGTCCAGATCCCTGTGGTTTTGAGGTTTATAAGCAAGAAACCGAGCAGCTATGTAGAGCAAGCTAGGAATCAGTGTTTTTCTACTGGTCCCTGCTTCAGTTATGTCTCTAGGTTCCTGCCTTGCTCCTGCACCAAATGAAACAAACCCTTTCCTCCTCAAGTAACTTCTGGTCATGGTGTTTACTGTAACAACAGAAAGAAAAGCAGGGCAGACACCTTAGAACCTTACAAATATTTCTTTCTTAATTTGAGTCCAATGGTCTAGTATTCCCGAAGAGTTTGAGGTTGCTATAACAGTGGCAGGACATACATATTTCAGGTCATCTCAAACTTTCCCAAGTTTTCATGAAACTTATAGCCCTACAGACAAGTAACTGTTAGGAGTCAGTGTCTGCACTTTGTTATTGACAAATAAAACTGACATCTTGCAGCAGACAGGTGCATGCTCCTGAACTGTAACATTTGGTTTTAACTTTTGGTTCAACCAAGTCCTAGGAAAGAAAGGCCCAACCAAGTCACCTAAATGCTGATTGCCTCAGTTTCCATAGCTATAAACCAGGGGATGTTGAGACTGAGAGAAAACTCTATGAGCTCATGTATTCAAGTCCATGCACAACAGGAACTTTCACAGATGGTGCATAATCAGTTATAATTGTGAATGAATACAATAGTCAGTCATGAAACAGAAGAACACGCGCTGTTTTACCTGATATGGTATTTCCTTTTCATAAGATGTGATGCCCAATATCCAGTTTTCCAGAAACGATATCCATCCATTTCAGTGCGGCTATCACAGAATGGAGTATATCCATAAGGAGCTCCGCCCAGATCAAAATCTCGAAGCTCTTTTAGGTCATGTCTCACAATCTAAGAAATGAAAACAGTGTCTCTGTATCAGATTATAAAATATTATAAGCTCTTTCAATGTAAATTTCAAATTACTACCTTATTGTACATATACAGAAAGGTGCATTTCCTCATATCATTTACTAAATGTTCATTTTTTTCTTGTTCTCACAGATTAAAAGAAACAAACTTTATATTCTTTACCTATATAATTGCAGTCTTATCAGTGAGACACCTAGTAATATCATTTATAAGCAAACTAGTTTATATAATACACATTTTGGGGAGGGATTAACTATCACAAAAGCACATAGCTTTTAGTTCCTCAATGTATGAATTAATACTGGAAAATATTAATTAGAATCATAAAGAAAAATCATTTCTTTTAAAAAAATTTATTTATTTTATGTGTATGAGTGCTCTATCTGCATGTATGCCTGAACGCCAGAAGAGAACATCAGATCCCATTATAAATGATTGTGAGCCACCATGTGGTTGCTGGGAATTGAACTCAGGACCTCTGAAAGAGCAGTCAATACTCTTAACCACTGAGTCATTTTTCCAGACTCAAGAAAAAGTCTTGATTTGAAAAGTAGCTTAAGGGCCAGGCATGGTGGCATACACCTTTAATGCCAGCACTCAGGAGGCAGAGGCAGGGGGATCTTTATGAATTTGAGGCCAGCCTGGCCTACAGAGTGAGTTCCAGGACAGCCAGGGCTGTTACGAAGAGAAACCCTGTCTCACAAAACCAAAAAAAGTAGCTTAAATGACAATGTTAATATGCTTTAACTTTTCTTTTTCTTTTTCTTCCTTCCTTCTTTCCTTCCTTCCTTCCTTCCTTCCTTCCTTCCTTCCTTCCTTCCTTCCTT
>CABHPQ010145157.1:68448-81180 GCA_902168405.1 Peromyscus aztecus
TGGTTATTTTCAGAGGAATGTATGATTAAATGGTTATGTCAATGTGCAGACATCAGAGAATGACACAAAACCTAGGTAGCATCGTCTACTGCTCATAGGCTAGAGGCTTATGCAGCACGTTACCATGCTGACTACTGTATGCAATTTAATTACAACAGTAAGCACTTGTACACCCAAGTGGAGAAAAGGTACAAAATATGGCACGCACACACAAACACACAAGGCACACCTGTGAAGGCCCTTCTGCACAATGGAAGTGGCTCTGGGAACCAGCAAGTAATAAGGGATTCTGAAGGTCTAGGATATGACTGTGGAGTTTTGTAAACACTAGATTTAAGCTACATTCAGTTTCTAAAAATATTTTTACTATTTATTTTATTGGCTTCATGTAACTTTTTTCATTTTTAAACTTGAAAATTATTAAAACTTCTGATCTCTCCTGGTAACAGCTTAAACAAACACACTGTGCAGCTGTACACATATTTCCTGAGGGGTAAAGATGGTGAATTCAGGATTAGCCTAGGCTTTGCTGGCTGTCTCAAAAATATTTTCTTTCTTTGTATTTTTATTTTATAAGCATTTTTTTGTTTAAGAAGTTTATTTTTTCCTTTTTAAGCTTTTTCTTAAAAATGAGAACACCAATATTAGCACAGCTCTATAAAAGTTCAAGAAACAGAAGTACATCTAAAAATAATGATAGGAGAGATGGCTCAGCAGTTAAGAGCACTTGTTGCTCTTGCAGAGAACCCAGGTTCAATTCTCATCACCCACGTGGCAGCTCACAACTGTGCACAACTTCAGATCTGGGGGTTCTGATACCTTCTTCTGACTTTCAAGGGCACTGCATGCATGTGGTGCACATGCATGCATGCATAGAAACACTCATGTACATAAAAACATATCTCGATAATAAAATGGTTAAACTGGTAACTGTTGCTTACTGTCATTACACAGTACCATCACTTCACCATTCACTGTGTGTGCTATACTTCGGTATGACACAAAGTATGTATGTTTACACCATGATCACCACAAACACTGGAGTGATATGTAATGATGTCATTCCCAAGGTCACTAGGCTTTTTGGAATCTTTCAGCTCCCTTATAATTGATGGGCTATGGGGCTACAGTCATATGTATGGTCTGTTGTGACTTTGACAGTGTGAGACAGTAACTGAGTCTCTGTCGAATCTAGTAGTAGAAACACACTTGGTTAAGTTTCATCTAAGATAAAAAAATTGAATGGAAGGTGTAAAGAGCAGGGAGAGGGGATCCAGAGAAGTTAAAATTCCTTTCCTCATTCAACTGTTGTCTGTAACCAGGTGCTGATCAAATGTTTAATCACTTATTTGTTTTTAAAAAATACTGGAAATTAAAGGATAATTTTTTTCCCTCATTTTATAAGGACCCATTTTATCTTCATTAAAATGCTGAAATTACTGCTTTAACAGCTTCTTGGAGTCATTATTTTCATATAAAGCATGAGGAGAAATTAAAAAATTCAATTTTCAATAACATATATTAAAAATATCCACACAACACTGCTGTATCCTATGAATGTTGTAGTGAACAGAGCCCTCCAAATCCTGCTCCCTAGAAGCTCACCGTTTAGAGAGGATGGGCAGAACAGTAAGTGAAAGTGTTGTGAACTGTACGAGTTAGAGCTACGGGAAGACAGAAGGTAAGGAGAGTGAAGGGCTAGACGAGGGAGCTAGCTCTCATATTCAAATACGGGAAGCATTATGACAAGACACGAGCGCTTTCCCCACCAGTGTGGGAAGTGAGGTAGCTGTGGTGGTTTTAATGAGATGACCCCTACAGCCTCAGGCAACTGAATGTCTGGTGCTGTCTGGGAGGTTTAGGAGAAGTGTTTTTGTTGGAGGAAGTATGTCATTGGAGGTGGGCTTTGAGAGTTTAAAGACCTGTGTCATTTCGAGTTTGTTCTCTCCGCTTATGCTGTGGTTCAAGATGTGAGACCTTAGCTTCCTGCTATGGTTGCTACGTCTACTGCTTGCCACCATGCTTTCCCAAAACAACAGACTCCCAATCCTCCAGAACTGTAAGCTCAGATACATGCCATATGTAAGATGACTTGGTCATGGTGTTTTATCAGAGCAACACAGGAATTAACTAGAGCAGTGGCTCTCCAGGTTGGATGGTGGGATCTGGCTACTGAAGACCCAGGTGTTTTAATGTGAAATGCACCAAAGCTACCTGCTTATGGCTGTGTATTTTTCTGCGTATTTTTTATTTGCACCAAAGCACCTTACAAAAAAGAAACTAAGAGAAAAAGCAAATCAGAAAGGAAAACACTACTTTTGTAGGGAATTACTTTTTGCCATTAAGTGCTGCAGGATTTTTTTTATCCATACAGAGAACTATTTGTCTAGTTGGTAAATATAATCTGTTAAGACAATCTTTACATCATACCATCTTGGTTTATATACTTCCCACCCCCATGCAGTATTTGCCTAGTAGGACAATATGTTTAAGAAGCAATAACAAAATAGTTTAAGACTTTGTCTATCATTGTCTGTTTATTTCAGTTTGTGTTTTCTATTGCCAAATGAGCACAAGAATGCTGATGGAGGGAGACAGGCTACTACTCCACAAGGGTGGTGGGACTGGCCTGAGGTTGAAGTGCTTGGGTTTCAACCTCAGCTGTTCATAATCTGCTGTTCTATCCAATGCCTGTGGTAGAAAGTTTGGGTTATGTCTAATGAAAAGTGTAACGCCTGCCATGGCTCTTATGAGGTAACCTCCGCTCCTGGAAGGTTCCTCCTGATAAGAATGCACTTGTTTTTCAGGAGACTCTGAGGCACACTAGATAGTCTATGATGATAGTGTGGTTTATGGTGAGCATTTTCAGCCACAGCAATGAGCTCCAACTCTGGTGGAGGTAGAAATTTAGCTCAGGTAGGCAGGCAGGCAGCTGGGGCTACATAGCTGACCCTAATAAAAATGCTGGGTACCAAATCATAGGTGAACATTCTTGAATGTGGTACTCTATTAAGAGTTCCACTATTGTTTGGAGGAGCAAGTGTTGTCTAAGAAAAGACAATTGGAAACTCCACATTTGTCTCCTCCTGCATTGAATCTTCTGCTCCTTGTCTTTTGCTGACTGAATTGGTATCTTTTTGTGGTAATAAGCTGTGAGCAAAATAGCTTTTATGAGTTGTGTAGTTTTGCCTATGACTAAACTTATGTAAAGGTGTGGTCTTTGGTATCTGTGGTTACAGGTGTGTCTTAGTTGCTTTTTATTTGCAGCAATAGAATACCATATTGAGAGCCACTGGTAGTGAAAGTCCATGAGAGTATACAGCAGTGACAACTAGAGTTCAGAAGGCCAACCTATCAGAACTAAGGGTTCTGTTAGAGGAAACCATCACGCAAGGTGTTATGGAATTACTGCCTTTTGAATGAATTGGCGGTTTCTTGTTGTAAACTTCTTGTGCAATAACAGCTATGATTCTCCCCATTTACTGTGCATCTTCATATTATGTGTCCATGTAATCTCATGACTGCATCTCAATCTTGGGCACAACTTTCCCTATACATTTGGGGTAATTGGATAACTGTCCCCAGCTGTGTTTGTTTTCATTAACATATATATGGTCAGGGCCATTCTCCTGACAAAAGTATTTCAGCAAAGATACCTTTTTCCAAAGACAAAACTGCACATAAATAAACAGTAGCTCATCTCACTCACAGATAGAGAAAAGAACCACTAACAATTAAATCCTCAACTCCTTACCTTCACCCTGGATTATTTAAGAAATTTACTGCTCACATTCCTGGGATGATGTTTTAGGCATTTGCTAGTTACTGAGTTAAGGCAGTTACTTACTACTGACCCAAGGAGACTGCCCAAAAGGCCAGGCAGGTGACAGATGCCAAGCTTCTTTCTTGTGCAAATTAAGTTTTAATTCCTCCTCAGCCAGGTGCTATTCCTAGATTTTCTCCTCAGCAATTACTCTGAGCAAAAGTATTTTTACTAACCAAATGCTACACACATGCTCTGACACAGGTTGCTTAGCCACCTAGCATATGTCCCCCTCCCTATCAGAAAGCAGCTGCAGCTGGAACGAGCGGGAAAAGTGGCGCCAAAGACAGTTTACTTTCTTGTGACTTGTTGACCCCTAACATTCTACCTCGCCATTTCTAGATTATAGTTTGAGCACATAAATTCCCTAATTGATCTTAGCCTTTAGTTGACCCTACCAGAGAACTCCCCTTTAGTCACTCCCCTTTTGGGTTGTAATTGGAAGCTGACATTTATTGCTTTATGTGTGGGTCCTTATCACCTCTCTCTGTGACCCTGAAAACTTCAAACCTCGCATTGCTTTACCAAAGAATTCCTGTGTGGGTATATAGACTGGTTCTCTGGGAGCACTGGGGGAATTGATGGAGAAGAACAAAGATGAGGACGGAGATGGAAAGAACTAGATAGAGATGAGAGAACAGCAGAAGGGACTGAGAGCAGGAGGGACCAAGAATAGCTAAGTATGAGAACAGAAAAGAAACTGTGTAGATAGAATTGACTGAGAAGAATAAAGTGAATGGACTAAAGAGCTCAGTGTGCTTAGATTCATTAAATGTCCCTCAGATTAGAATCCTCAGCTGGTTGGTAGACTCTTCCACGGACCCTGGGAGCAAACAATATAGGCTGGACCTATTATTGTTTGAGTTAATACCATCACCAAGGGGATTTGAAAAAGTTGAATAGGGTTTGTGCTTTCAGAGGGTTAGAGCCCATGATGGCAGAAGGAAGGCACAGTAGCAGAAGCAGCTGAAAGATCACATCCAACCACAAACAGGAAGGAAAAAAGCACACTGGGGATGATGGGAGGCTGTTGAAGCCTCAAAGCCTGGGCCTATGACACGCCTCCTAATCCTTCCCAAACAGTTCCACCAACTGGGGACCAAGTATTCAAACACATGAGCCTATGGGGGCCATTCTCATTTGAACCACCAAAAAGTGTAGGAGACCAGCCCCCACACTTATTTACCCCAGGAACTCTTGAGGACTGAAGGATAAGAGACTTAGTTAGAGAGTTAAGAAGTAGAGAGAAACAGAGAAGAAAACACAGGATAGACTCGGGTGGGCCTGGATCCTTACCCACCGGCCCAGAGCTTCATTCCAAAAGGCAATTTATAATGCCAAGGGGTGGAGCAAAAGACCTCCCCTTTGCTAATTACTGTCACTTGGTACCCAGGCCTGTGGTCCAATCAACCTCTTATGCAGTCCTGCTGGGTACAGCCACTAGGAAACCTAGTGGGCTCCAACAACAAAGTATCTTTGTTTTCTTTCCAACGAGGTTATGAAGAATTACCAAATACTGGAAAGCAATGCTTGGAAATACTAAGGAACAAAAGCATCATTAGCCAATCTTTGTTTCTCTTTTTATTATTACTTTTGGTTTAGGAAAAGATGCCTCCCCTGAGCTGCTGCCTAAGTGCTCTAAAGTCTGACTATTTTCCTACTGAGAATACAGAGAACCTGGATACACTGTGCAGCAGGAAGGCGAGGCAGAGCAACAGTAACTGATGCTGGTCACCATAAGCTGCTGAGGACAATTGTCCTGAGCCCCAAGTGCACAACCCCCCACAGCAATCAGCGCATCATGAAGACAGAAAGAGCTCACTACTTTGAGTCTCTGTGGCAAAGTGTTCCCATAGAGAAAGGTACAGATTGAAAGGCAGTGTTCTTGCTCTCTGCTTCTGTGATCACCACAGCCAGAGCACCTTGGAGAGGAAAGGGCTCATTTCATCTCTCACGTCCCAGTCATTGTTCATCAGTGAGGGAAGCAGGGCACAAGTTCAGGACAGGAACCTGGAGGCAGGAACTTTGAACTCTAAGGTCATTTCATATTTTCTTGATATTACTAAGGTTTCAATCTTTATGAATAATGTGACAGAATCAAGTTCTCTTAATTGAAAAAATTTACATATTTTCATCAAATTTTAATTATAAAAAGCTATTAATCATTCTGGCTTTTGAGTTTACTTAAGGGCTCACCCTCCTGGTATTCTTTTCTTTAAATTCCTCTTTAAATAAAAATTACACAGAATTTTTATAAACTAGTTAAGAATAGTGAATATAATTTTAAATTCAAAGTTGTAATTTGGGTAAATATACCTTTTAAAAGGGTGACTTTGAAAAAAGGAATGTTTTAAGAGCTTACAATGACAGCAAAGCATTTCGTATCAAACTTTAACCACACTGTAAAATAGCAATATGCTTACTTTAAATGTTGGCGAGAGGTAATTCTTCAGAAACCAGAACTTCACTGGTGTTTTGGTGTTCCGAAGAACAGAAAGCATCATAATCCTATGTAAAAGAACAGGAAACCAAGTACAAGATGACATCCTACATTGTCAAAGGCTTTTAAATATCAAAAAGTTTGAATTAAGTTTTCCATTATAAATTTATGTAGAATCAAACTGAAATATTTTCAAACATTAAGGCTGTTAAAATATGAA
The DNA here is from genome assembly GCA_902168405.1 of Peromyscus aztecus. Lineage (NCBI taxonomy): Eukaryota > Metazoa > Chordata > Mammalia > Rodentia > Cricetidae > Peromyscus > Peromyscus aztecus. The sequence continues at coordinate 74,932 of CABHPQ010145157.1, forward strand.
ATGTGTAAGGATGTAAAAAATGGTATCAAGTAGCTAGTGTTAAGTGGTCCTGTTACTGAACTAGTGTCTAATTCTGGCTCTGTTACTGTGCGATAAATATAAGGCCTTCAGAACCCACAAAGATGAATGACCCGTGTACCCCCAAAAATCCACCATAGGATTGCTTTAGTTGAGGCCTCTCAGTAAAGGAGATGCAAGTATGCTTTAAAAGCACCAGTACCCCCTTGCTCAGATAATCAATCCCTCCTCCCTCTCTTCAACTGGATTCCCGGAGCTCGGCCTGGTGCTTGGTTGTAGATCTCTGCATCTGCTTCCATTAGTTACTGGATGAAGGCTCTATGATGACAGTTAGGGTATTTGCAGAGCGTTTACCCACCAACCCCACAGCTCCCCAGAGTTTTCTTGAGTGCGAGCAGAGGAAATATTAGATAGAAGGATTTAGATTGTGGAGATAAACAGAAAATAAAGGATAGCCTTGAGAGGGCCTGGAACCTATTCCAAGGAGCCCTGACTGTCTCTGCCCCAGGATATTTATAGAGACACCAAGGGGTGGAACAAAAGACCTCCTACCCCAGCACAGCGAAGTGCAGACCATCTCAGACACCTGCACTCAGGCCCGTGCCCTAATCATCCTCTATGTGGACCTGCTGGGTAAAGCCATTAGGAACCTGAAAACGGGCTCCCACAGGTATTCACCAATCTGATTACCAGGTAGGCCAGTTCAAGCACCCTCTCCACTATTGCTAGTAGTCTAATCTAGAGTTGTCCTTGTGGCTTCCTGGGAATTTCCCTAGCACCAGGTTTCTCCATAACCCCATAACGGCTCCCTCTATCATGTTATCTCTTTGCTTGTTCTCCCACTCTGTCCCTGTTCCAGCTCGACCATCCCGTTCCCTCATGTTCTCATCCTCTATCCCCTCCCCTCTACCACCCCTCACCACCCCAATTTACCTCAGGAGATCTCATCTATTTCCCCTTCCCAGGGTGATCCATGCATCCCTCTTAGGGTCCTTCTTGTTACCTAGCTTCTCTGGAGCTGTGGGTTGTAGTCTGGTTATCCTTTCCTTTACATTTAATATCCACTTATGAGTGAGTACATACCGTGTTTGTCTTTCTGAACCTGGGTTACCTCACTCAGGATGATAGGGAAATCTACAGAGACAACTGAAAGAAGCTTGTGGGAACTCATGAACTCTAGACTGACAGCTGTGGAGCCTACATGGGACTGAACTATGCATGTGGGAGACAGTTGTGCAGCTTGGTCTGTTTGAGGGGCCCCTGGCAGTAGGATAGCTGGCTTTTTGGAGCCCATTACCTATGGTGGGACACCTTGCTCAGCCTTGATGCTGGGGGGAGGGGCTTGCTCCTGCCTCAGTTGAACTACCTGGAGGCCTTACCAACTTTTGGAGGAGTGGAAAAGGGGTGGGGTGGTGGTAGAAGCAGAGGGAGTGGGAGAGGGATGGGAGGGAGAACTGTGGTTGGTATGTAAAATGAAAAAAAAAAATAAAAAAAAGCACCAGTACCATCACTGAAATAGTTCTGAGGCATTCTTTGTGATCCTTCTACTTAAACTCTTAAAAATATCTCTTGAATTCTGAATACTATCTCCTTCCCTACTGATTTCCTTCTCTTTGAGTATTGATATTCCTTCATGGGGAAAGGAACATTTACTGAACACATTTTCCACCTTATTTATTATCTTGTTACGTACAGTGTATTTTCTAACCTTAAAGAAAACCATTCTAAATCAAACCAAATTAATGAAATTTAAATGTAGTTTTAAAAAATTACACATAAAAGAGCAAGATGCACAGCTGTGTATGCCTTGTTAATATTTAGGTAAAAAGAACTTACAATAACAATATATTTGTCCCTTACAGGTCTTTGGCAGGACATACAAATAATACTATTGGCTCTGGTGTGAAAGGAAGCTAAGTGTCAAGGGAGTAATAGAAAAAAGTTCGTTTCCTTTTTGTAGTTCATGCTTTCATTTTTTTGAATTCTGAACTGTGTAGATGTGTAACTTTCTGAAAATATTAGAAAATAGTCACTTACCGCAGAAAACGTTCATATAAATGGCCAGAAGCAACTGAAAAAATGTTTAGGATGTCATTTTCCTTCTTGTCATCTTTATGTAGACTTTGTGTGAAGCTTGTAATAAAAACACAGGACAGTGGATTCTTAGTCCAAATGTATAACTGTATACTTCTAAATAATATGCACAAATAGCAACTATTAAACTTTTATCATGACAATTATGAGCTATTTAATAATAAATGTGATGTATTGTTTGAGGTTAATAAGCTTTTCTTTGGACATGGAATGTGATTAAACTTCCTCCATTAATGTGTCTTAGTTAGCAACAAAATACCATGACTAAAAAGCAAGTTGGGAGGAAATGGTTTATTTGGCTTATATGTCCACAACATTGTTCATTACTGAACAAAGTCAGGACAGGAACTCAATCAGGGCAGGATTCTGGAGGCAGGAGCTGATGCAGAAACTGTGGAGGGAAGCTGCTTACTGGCTTGCTCCTCATGGCTTGCTCAGCCTGCTTTCTTATAGAACCCAGGACCACCAGCCAAGGAATGGCACCATGGGCTGGGCACTCCCCTACTGAACACTAACTGAGAAAATGCCTTACAGCTGGGAGGCTCCTTCCTCTCTGAGGACATACAAAATCAGCCAGTATACTATGTGCTAGTTTTTGTTTTACCTTATTTTATTTTGTTAATATCCCTGAGAAACCTGTTTGTTTTCTAATGAGAGACAGAAAGAGAATGGATACAGATTGGAGAGGAGGTGTGGAGAAACTGGAGAGAGTACAGGGAAGGGAAATTGTAATGAGAATGTGAGAAAAAAAAACTATTTCAATAAAAGGAAAAAAAACAAACAAAAAAGAAAACAATTAAAAACAACCCAGATAAACAAAAAATATTGCAAAAAATTCACAAGGACCAAATTAATTTGGGATATTCTTAATGTACATAACTGGTGCTGATTAAATTTTTTATTTAATTAAAAACCTAAATTATATATAAGCATATTACTTAAAGTGACTAAGATTTGAAAACTACTTGTAAATTTTATGAAAACATTTTGGGGGCTAGAAAGATGTCTCAGCAGTTAAGAGCACTGACTGCTCTAACATCCAAGCATCTTTACGGCCAATCACAGCGGCTTGTAACTCCATTTCTGGAGCATCCAATACTCTCTTCTGGCCTCTGCAGGCACATACAGTGTACAGGTATATACCAAGGGAAAACACCCATACACATAAATAATAAAGTTAAATTTAAAAGTATTTTGGCAAGTACAAATTATTATGATGCCAGTAGTTTTCATTTTTTTTTTTTTTTGGTTTTTCAAGACATGGTTTCCCCATGTAGTTTTGGTGCCTGTCCTGGAACTCACTTGGTAGCCCAGGCTGGCCTCGAACTCACAGAGATCCGCCTGACTCTGCCTCCTGAGTGCTGGGATTAAAGGCAGCGCCACCACCGCCTGGCTCAGTTTTGTTTTTTTTTGTCATTCTCTGAGAAGAGAAGCGTTGCTACATGGGACAGTGCTTCAGTCTCCATTGACAAAGAGTCGGCTCTGGGAAAAGAGGCTTAAACCGGGCCAAGTCCAAAGGACGGCAGTGCTTCTGAGTGCAGAACGACAAGATCTACTTAGGCTGTTGGATCTATTTGGCTTAAAGTTTCTTTTCTTATCTCTGATCAAGATGACCACTTGTTTACTCTCACAAACTCAAATAAAGTCCTCTTCTAGTTAGCGTTAAGTGTTAACTTGTCAGAGACTCCAGTCATCTGAGACAGTCTCAATCAGAACTGCCCACATCAGGCCTTTGGGCATGTCCACAGGGGCACTCTTGACTGTGGTTGACGAACGGCCCAGCCCACTGTGGGCAGTGTTAATCCCTGCACAGGTGGTCTTGAAAGCTAGCTAAGCACGAACCTGGGCAAACCAGCAAGCTGCATTCCTCCATGGTTTCAGCTTCACATTCCTGCTTGAGTTCCTGCCATGACTTTCTTCACAGAGGTACTATGACCTGGCAGTGCTAGCCGAATTAGCCCTTTCCTCCCTCAAGTCTGCTGGTGATGACTGAACAAAACTAGAATACATCCACACTTCTAAAATAGACTTTCAAAGTTCTCTACAAAATGGGTCAATAGCAAACAACTTTATTTGCTATTCTGCCTTCCTTTCCTCTTCTGGGTATAAGTTGGTTATTTAGGGGAACCAGTCTTCCTCCATTTCCATTCTGAGGTCCATGTGGAACAGGCCTTCCCTCGGCATCACAGGAGAAGGCATATTACCCAATTGTGGACAGTTACAGTGCTCAGTTCAGTCTGGGAAACCTGTGATGGTATGACCTGGATCAGCTGTGGAACTTTTGTTGGCATTAAATGGAAAGAGGTCATTTTTATAAGCTGGAAAGTAAACCTTTATTTTTAAAATCTCTCTGGAAACATAGGAGGCAAAGAAAGAGTAGAATTAGGAGACGGAGACAGTTTGCGGACCATGCCAATCAAATGCCCACAGTTATGTCTAGTCGTGTGTTATTGGATTATGCATATACAAACCAAACCTTCTCTTCCCTTTCATCCTCTTCCCCCTTTTTGTGTGCTGGAGATGGAAGCTTGGGCTTCACACATGCTAGGAAAACACTCTACTGCTGAACTACACCCCAATACTTTTTAAAATTAACAATATGATTTACAAACACCCTGTGATATGCAGTGTGACAACCATGCTGGACTGCCTTCTACTCTGAGGAACACACCTTGTGTTTCTTCATTTAACCAGGCATCTTCACTCTATTACAACTTTGAACACCATCTTTCCTTACAAAGAATCTTGGTCACGCTCTAAGTCTTTCCCAAGGTCTCGAGGTCCCCCAGCTGGATATCTACCCCTACCCTTTGGTTTGTGCAGCATTTTATTTTTAGCACTTTGTAACTCCAGGTTTTAGAATTCTATCAATTCTTTGGCGACTCCACATATGTAACGCGGGTTCTGACCGTTTTGCCCACCTCTCTTCTCTTCCTCTCACCCCACCAGCCTCTTGAATGCCAGCTCCGGGTTTTTATGTTAACTTTTATGTTTCTCTCTATGGCTCTTGGGAGAGAGGGTCTGTGCCTTATTTACTCAGATCTTTGTCACCTGCATGGATTCCTCATTGATCAATACAGTTATGTCATTAAAATATTTTGTCATTAAAATAATTATTGATAATTACCTTTTAAATGAATCCCACATGCCTCTGTTTTCATGTTTATCAGCAAGGATATCTTCCTTAATTTTACCTAATTTCTTCTTTACCTGGATAATGTGGCAAAGAGAAAATTTAGAATTTAACTGATTATGCCATTTAAGACAAGAAATCTTTAGAAATGTAGGCAGTAGTTATGGTTAACAAATTCATGTTATATATTACCATAAATGTTATAAAAAAATCTTTTACTACCTTGTACTATCAGTTCTACAGAAACAAAACTTCAGAAAATATTTTGGTAGTTCCCATGCTAACAAATAATGTGCTTCCACTGGGGTTTGAGACTTTACCAACTTAAGGCATTACTTTAGCATTATTTCTCATTCACATAATTTAGACCCCTTTCATTCTTTCTAAGGACAGTCCCCTTCCTCTTCCTGTGGAGGTTCTGGTGGTAATATTTGGTCTTTAGTTCTTCTGTTGAGTCCATTTAAACTCTCTGCCCCACCAACTGCCTCAGTCTCCCCCACTGTTGATGAGAGGACTAATATAACATCTTTTCCTCCCTCTTTGCTCCAACTCACATTCTGGTATTTGCAGATACAAGTAATATTTCCCTAGTTAGGTAAAACACAATTATCTGACTTGAATTTTGCTAATTCTTTCCACAAGCATATAAAAGCTAGCCACTAAATTATTTTGTTGTTGTTTTTTAAATGTTACTTATTTGTGTGTGTGTTTGCATGTATGCCACACGCTGGGAGGTGCCCAAAAGGCCTGTTCCAGGTGGTTATAAGACCAACTAATGTGGTGCTGGAAACAGATCCAGCTTTTCCCCAGGAGCAGCCAGTGCTCTTCACTGCTGAGCATCTCTCTCTCTAGCCTCAGCCATTCAATTCTCAGTTTTGGTATTGTATTGCTCAGTTCCAAAGGCTCTTCTTAAACAATACAAACCTAGTGCCTGGTGCCACATACCCAAATTTGCTATGAATTTCTTTCTTTCTTTCTTTCTTTCTTTCTTTCTTTCTTTCTTT
>CABHPQ010145159.1:4284-31281 GCA_902168405.1 Peromyscus aztecus
AAAAAAAAAAAAAAAAAAAAAAAAAAAAAAAAAAAAAAAAAAAAAAACTTTTTAAAAAAGCTTCCAAACAAACAAAAATGGAGCCAAACACAATTTTCTAGTCCTACAGTCTCTTGTGCAGGCCATGGTTCAGGGAGGAATCTCCCAGTCGCTGCCTGCACCCTTGAGCTGTCAGTATGAGCCCTGCCAAAATGCTGTGAGCTAAGCCACATGGCAGGTTTAAGGTTTTGCTCATGCAGACAGAAAAGATTATAGATATGCAATGAAGACAGATGCAGACAAAAGAAACATTTAAACGGGTTACAGTGTTTAAAAATGTACAAAGGCTTGGGAGAGAAAAGAGAAAGGATGTATACAGTCATAAAAAAAGAATAGTTTAAAAATAATCAAGTCATTATTACAGGAGTAAAGTAATATAAAAAAATAAACCATTTAGAGATGGAAAATATACAGGGAGAGTGGATCCTGTGTGTTATTATGTTGTCTTTAAATTTTCTGATTGCTGATGAATGAGCCATAGCTGCTAAGAGACATTGGATTATGAAAGCTTCTAGATTAATCTAACCTATATATTTTAAAAATGTCTTGACTTCAAAATGGAAGTCAAAAGATGTGTTGCTTTGGGCAAGAGGTTATGCTTTTGTTCCCCCCAGAAAATGAAAGGCTATGGATTTGTTCTGGGTTGAAGAAGTTCAAGTTTGATCCAGGAAGAACCCCTGAAAATCATGGCTACAGACATAAAGAAATAAATCTAGAAAAACTACAAGACACATGATGTATATTTTACCTGCTCAAACATAAAACAAAATATTATCTTTGACTGACTTGTGTATAACACACAGTCTATTTTTGTATTAATGCAGATCTGTATGTTACCTTTAAAAGTTTATGTATTTTCAGAACAAGGGAACAAGACATCCTTGAAAACAAATGGTCCAGGTGGTCCAGGATCTCAGAACACCTCTGTTGCAGTTTCCTCAGAGATCTGCATCCAGAACAATTTCAAGGCTGCTGAGATGGTCCAGCCTCACAGACTACTCCAGCTAAGACTTAACCATTATCTTGATTTTCTCAAGGTTCCCCTGAAGATTCCAGTGCCCCGAGACAGCAGAAAGCAGTTTAGATAAAATAATGCCCACATTCCCAAAAGATGAGTTATAGATGTTTGTCATCAAATGGGGCAGTTGGTTACAAATTGTTATTGGTCATGGTAAAAAAAAAGGAAACTAAACAAAAGAGTTGGATCCAAAGATCTCTTTCTGAAGGAAAAAGGGAGGATATAATATACAAATGATGAGATAAACGGGTAGATAACTGAATCTACTTTAATCCAAAAAGCAACTACTAGTCTTAAATACATTGGTATGGATTTTTGTATATTGATTCAAATTTAAGGTTATTTTTGTTAGAATATGTTGTACATGCATTTCTACTCTTGTTTAAGGTATTGTACCTATACAACTCATTAAACAGTGTAATGCAAATTTCTAGTCCTTGAAAGTTATTATTATAAACTATTTAGGATGAGAAAGAAATGTAGGTTGGTAGTTAGTCACCAATTACAATCAAACTTGTAGTTATGGTAGGTATGTTTTCAAGGCCAAAGAGAAATATATTTTAGATAGACAGGTGGTCTTCAAACACTGCAGAAATCTACAGATTATGGCATTTAAGATGTTTTAATAATATAAGGTTTTTTATGACAATGTGACATGCCTGCCCCTGGCAGTACCGATCTACATCAGAGAAGATAATGGGCACTGACGAAACTCTATATGGAGTTTGCTTTCTTTGAGACAGAAGTTAGCGACTGGACAAGAAACTGCTCCTGCCTCAACTGCTGACAGTGTGCTGTCCAAATTTGTCAAGCAGGGCCCAAAAGAAAGGACTGCCAAACTGTCAAGACAAGGCAGGACGGTCCTCCAAAATTCCTGCTTCACAGAAAAGTCTGTCAGATAATCTAGGTCTGTAGGCCAAAGATGAATGCCCCAACATGACAGAGGAACTTTGGGTAACTGTTCAGGCAGCCAGCCGTTTCTGTCATATCTTAGTTTTGGAAGTTGTTGCTCTGCTCTTCCTGTTTACTCAGGTAATATCATATCCTTCTCAGGTCTCTGATGAAGTTGAAGACTGGATAGTTATAGTTATACTTTTCCTTGTTACCAAAGTCAGAGAAGAACTCACAAAAGAGGAATAAAGTGTATAAGGTTGGGAGACATAAAAGGATAGTTTTGGGTTGGTAACACATGTTAGGTGAGAAAGTGAATTAAGTACAACACTTTGGACTCACCAAGATAGAATAGAAAATGGAATATTTTCTCTGAATTCGCCAAATACAAATGGACTGGATTTTGTGAGTGTAATTCTTACCTGATATTTATTCTTAGTGTAGATAATTTTATTATGTTAAAGTTAAAAACCTTCCTTTTTAATTAAACAAAAAAAATCAGGAAATCCTGTGGAGTAATCCTTTTGTATACTGTGAAGGTGTGTTGCTCACATTGTTAGTAAAAAGCTGATTGGCCGATGGCTAGGCAGGATTTTCAGGGCAGACAGCATGCTGGGGAGAAGGGCAGACTCAGAGGAGGTGCCATGAGATGCAGAGCGAGTAGGATGAGAAATACATAGATGAAGTAAATGAGCCTTGGGGCAGCACATAGATTAATAGAAATGGGTTGATTTGAGTTATAAGAGCTAACTAAAAACAAGCCTGAGATATTGGTTGAACATTTATAATTAATATTAACTCTGTGTGGTTATTTGGGGAGTGACTGGTGGGATAGAGCTGATTTGTAGACTAGTGGGAAATTCTGCCTACACAGGCTGGCCTATGGGTATCTTTCACCCACCTGGGCCATGTGGCACAAAGCAGGCCTGTGGATGTCTTCAGTCAGCCAGGACTGTAGGACCAGGCTGACCAGTAGATCTGTTTCTTCAAACCTAAATGTAATGCATTTATTTTCATTATAATCATTAACAGATTAATTTTATCATTCAGTGGGAGTCACTGTGATATTTACACATTGTCTCTATCATGTATTAATGGTGTGCTTCCATAACTCTTTCTACTACCAGAAGTGGTGATCATGAATGATCCTTTATAGACACAGGAAGGCAAGATGGAGAAAGAGACACTTGGGGCTTTGAACTTTCCTCAGTCTCATTATTAGCTAAGGACAGTCAACATTTGTTGAGTGTGAATCCACCCTGATGTGTTGAGATACTCTTAGTAGATAAGGTATTATGTGCACCTAAACAAAATTATCAAGTTTTATGTTTTGTATGCTGAAAGGATAAATGGACATTTATCTATGCCTGATCTCTCTTACTAAGTGTGACAATATTTAGTCAGATGTTCATCTCTCTGAATAAGTATGAAGGGGCTCATAACCGCATAACCAAGAGTTAGAAACTCAGGAACATACAGTATTTTGGAATAATTTTCTAAGAAGAAAGTAAAAATTAAAGAAATAAAACAGTCTGCCCAATAGAATGAAAGAAAACAGAGCATCAGAAGGAGGACACTCTGAGCAGCTCTCAGCTCAGGGGGAGTTCTGTAGAGAAGCTTGGACTTCTGAAGGTAGAGGACATGCTGGTGGTGCTTGTGGAGAAGAAATACCATGTAGCCACTGGCCCCTCCCATGGCACCCTGAAACACAGCATCTCTCAGGACCATGAGGATGAGAAAAAAACATCTTATTATCCAGCTTTCTGGCAGAAAATAGCAATAATTGTTGCCTTTTTTAACCTGTGTTATGTTCACACTGTTGATACTTTTAATGTAATATGGTAAATTCATGCTGATCAAGAAATTGAGTATCCAAAAGAAGAGCAGTGAGGAAAGAATGTGCTGTGGAGTCTTTAGGGTGAGCCTCTGCCACCTGGAGTGTCTGGGGCTGATGGTGATGGCCTGGACCACAGTGAGGAGACTGCTGGTGCAGATGCAGAGGCCCCGGGATGCTCTTGCCAGGTAAACAACAACTTTACAACTGGTGTCATCTAAGAAGTTTCCAAAATTAAAGGCTTCTATAGTCTTCGGCATCCCTTTCGAAAGAAGCAATATGATGTTTGTCAGAGCCAAATGAGCAAGAATGAGGTATATAGGTTTCTTCTCTGTGTTTTGGAACTTATGCATGTAACTGGCAAAAACTAAGATGTTCCCCACGGTGCCAAGCCCAGTGAGACAGAGGAAGACTGTGCCCTTCACAGGGTCCAAAACCATCCTTATATCTGAGGCAAAAATACTTGATCCAGCAAGCACCTTTTTGAAGAAATCAGTAAATCATGATAAGAATCAGCCAAAAAAAAAATCTTTTAAAGCCGCTCAGTTTTCTGGAGGATAAAATAATGATATATATTATTGTTCAGATTTATTGATCCAGAACTTCCTTAAAGACTTGTTTTCAGGAAAAAAAAAAAACTTTCCAAGCTATATATTTAACTTATACTATAAAATCTAATCTACTTGTTCAAAATTGATATATCTCACCTATGTTCTCTCTCAGCATGGCTGAAGTAACACCAATGGCCCCTACCAGAATTTTTCCAAGCATTTTATATTTTACTCTGTCACATTCCTGTAATCCAATTCTGTAAATAATGCTAACCTGTCTGCCTGTGCCACATGCCATGTACAAACATCTGTGAAGTCCTATTGTTTTAATGGATTGAACACCTCTCAAATTTAACCACATTTTGATTTCTACAGCACCTTTTATTTGTCCAGTATTCCATTATATCTTTCAATTGATGAGTGTAGCATTTCCTATGTTTCTTCCATCTTATTGTATATTAGATGCTTAGACCCCAGTATTTCCAGATACCTATTAAAAGCAAACACTGATTCTATGATTGTATAATGAGCCACTCAAACTAAGATTTAAAATTATCTTTCCCAGGCTCTGTTTTCTACTGGAACTATCATACTGAGAGTGGATGTGGTCAACCCCCAAAGCCCTGGGCCTTGGTATCAGTAGAAAGTTTTCTCCACTCTAAAAACTGAGCCGCAAAGCTACATATGTATGCCTATTTACTAACCTTTGTTGTATAATTTCTGTAAAGTTTAGGACCACTATGGGCCAGTATGGAGACAGACTGAAAGCAACTCTCCCCAGTTTTAGCCCAAATTGTAAATAAAAACTTCCATTTGCATGTGCATATGCACATATAAATTTCATTTTTTCCTAATGCCAGTAAGGGTCTTGATCCAGAGCTAAAACATGTAGCTAGATCCAAGAGAGCAATTTTATACTTAGAACTATTCACTGGTCTTCTGTAGTTCCACAACACTGAGTCAAAGTGTATGCTCTACTGGATGAGATCCACTGGTTACAGCAGAATCCGCAAAGGCATCCAGGAATCAATTTGTTTTATTACTATCCACGTTCATAAACTGTACCAAACCATAGGTTCTAGTGTGGCATTTTCACACATATATACCTTCTATTCTCCTCAAAACCACCTTTAATGCCCTACCTCGTCCTTTTCCTTGGCACCTTAGCCAGGTAATAAAGGAAGAGAAACACACAGAAAGGAAATAGAGAATAAATACAGATGTTTGTATTTGCAGATGTCAACCTCTACTTAAAAGATCACAAAGACTATACCAGAATACTCTTGAAGATGTGATAAATTATTTCAGAAAGCCACAGAATATATAATCAGCATATAGAAATCAACATTTTATAGTACCAGCTAAGAAAGAAAACAATAACTTTCACAATATTTACATTAAATAAAATAAAAACCACCCAGTCAAAAAATAAATATGTAATAGAACATGGCAAGCGGTTATCTTTGCTTTTCCTCTGAATCTTTGCCCTAATCCTATCCCCAAATTTTTTATTCATCCTTCCTTTTCCCTGATTATTCTAAATTCTTAAGTGTGGTTTATATAAAATGTCTTTTCTCTTCATCTCCAATGAATTGAGTTGCAGAAGATTAGTGTGTTGTCTAAAAGGAAAATGCAAGTGTCACCTGAGTAAGTGTTAATTCTGAAATTCGCCAGAACAACCAGTTCCACCATTTTGGCAAACTTTAAGCAAGCTTTTACTAAAATTTAAGTACTTGCCAAGATGATTAACTCAAAAAAATCAGTAGCCCTATTATATACAAATGAAAAAGAGGCTGAGAAAGAAATCAGAGAAATATCACCCTTTACAATAGCCACAAATAATATAAAATACTTTGGGGTAACTCTAACTAAGCAAGTGAAAGACCTGTATGATAAGAACTTTAAGTCTCTGAAGAAAGAAATTGAAGAAGATATCAGAAAATGGAAATATCTCCCATGCTCATGGATAGGTAGAATCAACATAGTAAAAATGGCAGTCTTACCAAAAGCAATATACAGATTCAATGCAATCCCCATCAAAATCCCAACACAATTCTTCACAGACTTGGAAAGAACAATACTTAACTTTATATGGAAAAACAAAAAACCTAGGATAGCTAAAAGAATCCTGTATAATAAAGCAACCTCTGGGGGCATCATGATCTGTGACCTTAAGCTCTACTATAGAGCTATAGTAATAAAAAACAGCTTGGTAATGGCATAAAAACCCACATGTGGACCAATGGAATCGAACTGAAGACCCTGACATTAATCCACACACCCATGAACATACAATTTTCGACAAAGAAGCCAAAACTGTACCATGGAAAAAAGAAAGTATCTTCAACAAATGGTGATGGCATAACTGGATGTCAACATGTAAAAGATTACAAATAGATCCATATCTGTCACCATGCACAAAACGTAAGTCCAAGTGGATCAAAGACCTCAACATAAATTCAGTTACTCTGAACCTGATAGAAGAGAAAGTAGGAAGTAGTCTTGAACACATTGGCACCAGAGATCACTTCCTAAATATAACACCAGCAGCACAGACACTGAGAGCGACAATTAATAAATGGGACCTCCTGAAACTGAGAAGCTTTTGTAGAGCAAAGGACACGGTCAATAAGACCAAATGACAGCCTACAGAATGGGAAAAGACCTTCACCAACCCCACATCTGACAGAGGGCTGATATCCAAAGTATATAAAGAACTCAAGAAACTAGACATCAAAATAGTGAACAATCCAATTAAAAAATGGGCTAAAGAGCTAAACAGGGAATTCTCAAAAGAAGAATCTCAAATGGCTGAAAGACATTTAAGGAAATGTTCAACGTCCTTAGTCATCAGAGAAATGCAAATCAAAACAACTCTGAGATACCATCTTACACCTGTCAGAATGGCTAAAATCAAAAACACTGAAGACAGCTTATGTTGGAGAGGATGTGGAGTAAGGGGAACACTCCTCCACTGTTGGTGGGAATGCAAACTTGTACAGCCACTCTGGAAATCAGTATGGTGTTTTCTCAGAAAATTGGAAATAAGTCTTCCTCAAGACCCAGTTATACCACTCTTGGGCATATACCCAAGGAATGCTCAATCTTACCACAAGGACACATGCTCGACTATGTTCATATCAGCATTATTCGTAATAGTAAGAACCTGGAAACAATCTAGATGCCCCTCAACTGAAGAATGGATAAAGAAAATATGGCACATATACACAATGGAGTACTACTCAGCAGTAAAAAATAATGATATCATGAAATTTGCAAGCAAATTGATGGAACTAGAAAATATCATCTTGAGTGAGGTAACCCAGACTCAGAAGGACAAACATAGTATGTACTCACTCATAAGTGGATACTAAATGTGAGGGAAGGGATGGCCAGACTGCAACCCACAAACCAGAGAGGCTAGCTAACAGGAAAAGACCCTACGAGGGACACATGGATGACCCTGTGAAGGAGAAGTGGATGAGATCTACATGAGTGACTGAGTGTGGGGGGGTGGCAGAGGGCGAGGAGTGGGGGAAGAGAACATAGGGAAATGGGAGGGTCAAGCTGGAACAGGGACAGAGCGAGAGGGCAGGGAGGAAGATACCATGATAGATGAGGACATCATGGGAATAGAAGAGGCAGGATGCTGGGGAGGCTTTCAGGAATCCACAAGGTTGACCCCCACCTTGGTCTACTGGCAGTGGTCCAGAGGGTGCCTGGACCAGTCTATTATGGTGACCGGCCTAGCAAATAACCTAGCTGTCATCATAGAGCCTTTGTCCAGTGACTGATGGAGGCAGATACAGAGATCCACGGCCAGGCACCAGGGTGAGCTCCGGGAATCCAACTGATGAGAGAGAGGAGAGATACTGCAGGCAAGGGACATCAAGATCATGATGGGAGGACGTGCAGAGATGACCGGCCACACTATTGGAGGCCCATGAACTGTGGACTGGTGGCTGTGGAGCCCCCATGGGACTGGACTAGGCCCTCTGCCTACGGAAGATAGTTGTTTGGCTCAAACTGTTTGGGGGGCACCCAGGCAGTGGGATCGGGATCTGTCCCTGGTCTATGAGTAGGCTTGTGGAATCTGGTGCCTGTGGTATGACACCTTGCACAGCTTTGGTGTAGTGGAAAGGGGCTTGGACCTGCCTACGCTCAGTGTGCTGGGCTCTGCTGACTACCTATGGGAGACCTCAATTTGGGGGATGTGGGGATTCGGGGTGGCTTAAGAAAGAGGGCTGGGGAGTGAGAGGAGGGAGGAGGGGGGATCTGTGGATAATATGTGGAGTGAGTAGAAAATTTCTTAATAAAGAAAAATGAAAAAATAAAATAAAATAAAATTTTAAGTACTGACCAAGATGGAATTTATCATGATCACCACCTGGAAACTTTCCAGCTATGTGGCCTGGAGACTCTTGTTGATGGGGGTATATGGACAAAACCCATAGGCCATCGTGTTACAATTCTGGAGGGAAAGGTATCCTGGCCATCAGAAGACAGGCTATACCTATAGCTCTGAAGGAAAAAGTATCCTGGTGGTCAGAAACCTTGTGATACCTACAGCTCTGTTCTGCTGGTAGATGGTTTTCCTGCAGGAATGTAGCGGTTCTGCTTTTCTGGGAAAGCTATTACTTCCTTGCTCCACTCTGCTAAGAAAGTTTCCCTGCAGAGAGCAGTTACTTCTCTGCTCCACTCAGCTAAGGGAGCTTCCCCACAGAAATGTAGCAGTTCTGTTCCTGCTCAGGTTAAAATTGTTACTTCTCAGCCCCTCTCTACTCTGTTGAAAGGTCTTCACCCAAATCTCACTCAAGAGATTTATTGGGAGGGAGGAATCTAGGAGAGTGGCTGCCTCTGCCAGGGTGGAAAAGGGCAGCTCTCAACTGCACAGGTACAGTGCATATATAGGACATCTTAGGGATGGAGTTTTTCCAGGGTGAAGATTTTTCAGGGTGGGAATTGATCAGATTTCAATCCCTGAGCTTGGATAAACTCAGAGATTGACTGGGTTTCATGCTCAGGGATTGGTTGGTTTTCATGCTCAGGGATTGGTTGGTTTCCCTTCTCAGGGATTTGTTGGTTTTCATGCTGAGTTTTCTTTGGCACTGGTTTCAGGTCCAAAGTGTGTTTCTTTCTCTGGCCCTTTTTAACCTTTTGGCTCTGGTTTTAGGGCCAGTTAAATGGTTCTGGTTTCAGGGTCAAGATGAATTTCTTTCAGGACCAAAGTATGTTTCTTTGACTCTGGCCTTAGGGTCAGGGTGTGTTTCTTTGGCTGGCTCTTTTTAACTTTTTGGCTGTAGTTTCAGGGTCAGGATGTATTTCTTTGGCTGGCCCTTTTACCCTACATCCGTACTTCCCATGAGGCTTTGTTGTTATTTTCCAAAAACTACAACTTCCAGAATCCCAGGAAGATACTTTGTCCTTGGGCAGGTGTTATCTTTCATGAACTACAACTTCCAGAATCCCAAGAAGTTACCTGGTCTTTGGACAAGTGGGTCTTACAGATTAATTTCAGGTCTAACATTTCCCACTGAAGTTGTATCCTGGGTCAAGTCTCTGGCTCTATGATGGTACCAGTTTATAGTTAGATTTAATAGCCATTAGTATAGTAGTTCCCAAGCAGAAATTATCATTTAGTTATTGTATCAACAGTAATTAATAGAAATAGTAATAATTAATAGTAATAGTAGAGCCAACAGTAATTAAAGAAAGCAGAAAAGCCAAAGGGCTTTGTTCTACACAGAGCAGGCCAAGTGTCCTATCATATTGTAGAAACACTTTAGTTAAAGAATCTACTGCTGATAAATATGAGCCCATTTTTTTTTTTTTGCTATATCAATTGGCATTAGCAGAAGCCATTTGTCCCTATGTCAAGGAGTTTTCTTTAGACTTAGCATTTTTTCAGCCTGTCGTGAAGGCAGGGATGATGTACTCTCTTCTGTGGCTGCTTCCACCTGAATTGGGGCATTGGTTGTCAGGCCCCAGGAAGGTTGAGCAATGGAGCATTTATCAGAAGCATCTGATTAGCTGAATCTAGTGAATGGATAGAGAGCAATCAACTGGCTGGACTGGTTCATGTCAGCTTTTAGAAAGTCAATGGCTCACAGTCTTTTGGAGAAGGTTGTAGTCCGGTGCTATTCCCTGGATGATGTCTGTCAGTTAAGGGGAAATCTGCCGAGAAAGATAAAGACTAGGGGCAAAAGTTAAAATTTAGGAAATTAAAGGAAAATATTACATTTGGAACTTTTAGGTCCATAGTCCTAGTAATTGGGGAAGAGGAGGAGTCCCAAGACCAGGAGAGGGGGGGGAGGGGAGGGAAGGGGAGAGGAGAGGAGAGGAGAGGAGAGGAGAGGAGAGGAGAGGGAGAGAGGTCATTCTCAGGAATAGACAGGTGGGGAAATTTAGGCTGCACTTACCTGGAGTCCTTTTGATCTGTGAAAGGTGGATCTAAGCCTTATGATTTCTTGATTCCTTGAAGCCTACATGAATTTCAGTTTACCAGAGGAGATAAAAGTTTTAGATATATTAACATTACCCTTACACTGACATCAATATTGTAGAAAAAAAAGCAGTTAACAGGCCTCTGTAAAACAGGTGGAACAGATTTACATCTTGGTATCTTAGCAAAGGCTATGGCTTTTGGTAAAAAGCATGAACATTTATTCCTATGTCTAGAGAGCCCGATACATATTTTAGCCCAGTGAAAAGCACTTTTAAGTCTGTGTTTAGAAGATGGCTGACGGAAATTGAAAATCTTGAGGTTGTGATTGAAAAGCAGGCAGCCAGTGCTCTACCAGTTTACCAGAACTCTGTTTGTCCAGCTCAATCTATTCCAGGCCACTTGAGTGCAATCCACCTGGTGATCAGATGTTTTCCTTGCTCTAAGGCCCGTTCCCCTTCTCAGGACCTGAACCTGAGCCAAAGC
Source organism: Peromyscus aztecus (assembly GCA_902168405.1). Lineage (NCBI taxonomy): Eukaryota > Metazoa > Chordata > Mammalia > Rodentia > Cricetidae > Peromyscus > Peromyscus aztecus. The sequence continues at coordinate 15,546 of CABHPQ010145159.1, forward strand.
TGGACCCCGGAACTCCTCCTCTTCTGCGGGGTCCCCTGAACTCTGCCTGACATTTGGTTATGGGTCTCTGCATTGACCTCGTGGCACAACAGTAGTGCCTCTGACTCCAGGAAAGTAGTTTCAAAAATGGACTTTGCAGGGAGGACCAGTGGGAGGGAAAGAAGGAGAAGGAAAGGCAGTAGGACGAACCCAGGAAAACACAATGACATGTGCATGAGAATGTCATAATGGTTCCCGTTGTTTCACACAGTAACAGAAGAAAAACACCAGCAGCAACAGAAAAACCAAAAAACAGGGTGGCTTTGTGTTCTGATAGGGGGATAATGTCCCATCCGGATTGGCTTCCAAATCAGCTGGCCTGGGAAGTGAATCTATCAGGCCCAATTTTCTCAAGTTAACACATAAGGTTATTGCTCCTTGATTCTCTGTACTGGGGTGAGATCATCTTGAGTTATAGCAACTCAAGTCTGGCAAGTTTGTAACTTTTTTTTAATCCTTTGTTGTTATGAGATGCCTGGATCTCTCCTAGACTGGCCTTCATCTCACAGAGATCCACCTGCCTCTGCCTGTCTGGTGCTTTGATGAAAGGCGTGTGCTACCATGCCAGGCTTACTTTTCCATCTTTGTAGTTCTTAACAGTCCTCACCACAGTCTAGGAACACAATGAAGATGCTGACTTACTAGTTCAGTACAACATCATGTGTCAAGATGGAGACTTTAAGGATGGATTCACAAAAGAAACCTTCATGGTGAACAGCAGCAGGCCTGGAGAGTTAGCAGGCAGACTAGAACAGACAAAGTTGCAGACACAGGCCATGTAGAAATTCACCAAAAATGAAATGGATGGACTAAATTTATATCACTGACAACCTTATAAGGCAAGTGAACTTTGAGATTAGAGAAAATGGATATTTTCCACAGGAATTTGAAAAGTTTCTATTTATTTTTAATTTATTGGAAGAAAGGAGGAAACATTAGACAGAGATTTACCCCAAACTCTCTCAGGGTGGCAGACCCTGAGCACAGGGTAGGAAGCACCCTGTATCCTGGCTTCATGTGTCCTGGAATTGGCCCCAGTTATTTCAAGTGTCAGCAGAAGACTGAAGGTCACCAGGCTCAGCCTCTCTCCTCGACTCCTCAACTCAGTCAAAGAGAGTCACATGCGTGTCTTTAAGCAAAACACTGCATAGCACATGAGATTAAAAGAAACTGTGATGTCTACTCACCACGGTGATGAGGGGCAGACGGGTTCTGGGTCCTTCTGGCAAGTGAGTCTTCCCGGGTCATATTTGTACCTTCAGTGTGTGTATAACACTTGTCACCATAAAGTATCCTCAAGACACTAACACATCGTGCTGTAGAGAAAAGGGAGCCCTCTGCAGAACCTGGTCCCTAAAGCATGGCTTTCCCTCTCCCTCCTCAATTACAACATTTGTTTGCCTCAAAAGTTACCCCTGGATTAATTAGGTTTTCATTATATCATAGAAACATGTGAAGTGAGAAAGTGAACAACAGCAAAGTTTCCATGTCTAGAGTTCCCCCATGTTCCTTCTTTACCTTTCTAAACTAAGTCTACGAATCATAATAGAGACATGCCTCTGGTACAGAGAGAAGTCATTTCTCTTTCTCAAGCCCTTTGTTGTGTGGAGGACATAATAAATGACATCTGTCACTTTACACTCTATATTCTGAGCACATCCCAACCACACACCTGAGCAGAACAGGGTGTCTTTGCTTCATCTGCACATGTTCTAGGTCACCACAGTCTGCCATAAGCAATGGTTTTACTCCTTCTTCCTTAAATAAATGGTATCCCCAACCAGATGGACCTCCCTTTTCCAACTCAAATTCTGTCCTAACACCACAGTATCCTCGTAAACAAAGGCACTCCTGATACCCAATGCAGGATAAACACACTTGGCTGTAATTGAAGGAAAGTCCTTTAACATCTTCATCCTTACTTTTGAATGAGAAATTGAATCCTGGATGGATCAAAGGTCCCATCATATTTTCAAGGGTGAATACAAATATAAAAATGAAAATCCTAATTCTCCCTGAAGCAAAAGGTCATGATTAATCTCAATTTCTTCTTTTAAAACATCTTCATCATATATTGTGTACATTTTTTTCTCTTACCCCTTTGATATGTTTGCAAAGTTTTGATTTCATCAAGACAATAACCCTCCATTCTCATAATGAACCTAGAATCAATCCTAGGGAAGATCCTGGTGTTTGTAAGGCATGCATGTATTTTTGTCATTGGTGCCAAGAAAAAATAAAGACTTTATTCTCTTCCACTTGACTTTCTGAAGCATTTTTGTCATGGGGAGATTGCCTGCAGAGAGAGACACATGTTTTTTACTTTTTATTTTTTGACCAATGGAGAGGGGCATTTACTGGGACTTGGAGACACAAAATGCAGGCCTGTGCTTCTGCTCTTGACTGTCAAAATATGTGATTGCAAGGCATCTTTTAGGATGAGTCCTCAAAGGGGCAACAGAGAGCCAAGAAACGCTGGGAACCAGTTCTTTTCTGTCTGCCGTGAGGATCAGGATCTCCTAGACTAAACCATACTTTGCACAGTGCCATAATATACCATCTGGAGTCTCTGAGATGTTTCTCTTGCTAGAAGCCCTACAGAAGGGAGAGGATTCTCCCTTTACACGCCTTTTTGCCTTGTACTGGTTGCTAGAGTCCGTGTTATTTTATTACAGATCTAAAACTGAGTGTTTCTGAACTCACCTCACCTCTCATCATCTACTCTTTACTAGAACACAGCAGTGCCTTTCCGTACCGCACAGTTCTCCTTGCAGTAAGAGCATCTGATGTTGTATTTCAGAATGTGGAGATTCCAGCAGAGCTGACTGTTTCTAACCTGCCACCCTCCCCCGCATCACTGTTGCTGTCTATCATAAGCAGCAAAGCCTTTGCTGTCATAGTATCACACGGAGAGGGCATTCCACCCAACAGACTGGGAAGCAATGGAAACAGAGGCAGTGCTTCCTTGAAAATCGCACAGTTCTTTTTCTAAGGATGCTTTCCTGGCATTAGCATTTGAGAAACAATCAATATTTGGGGTTCCTTTAGTGACATGTGTCTTAGTTAGGGTTTCTATTGCTGCGACAAAACACCATGGCCAACAAGCAAGTTGTAAGGAAAGGGTTTATTAGGCTTTGGCATTGCTGTTCCTCACTTAAGGAAGTCAGGACAGGAACAGAAACAGGGCTGGACCCCGGAGGCAGGAGCTGCAGAGGCCATGGAGGGGAGCTGCTTATGGCTGGCTTCCCATCACTTGCTCAGCCCACCTTCTTATAGAACCCAGGACCAGCAGCCCAGGGATGGCACCATCCACTATGGCTGGATCCTCCCCCACTGATCACTAAAGGAGAAAATGTCTTACAACTGGATCTCATCCTGGCGTTTCCTCAGCTGAATCCAGTCTCTCTCTGTCTCTGTCTCTGTCTCTGTCTCTGTCTCTGTCTCTCTCTCTCTCTCTCTCTCTCTCTCTCTCTCTCCTACTCGCTGGTCATGATTTCAGCTACTACTCCAGCTCCATGCTTGCCTCCATGTCACCATATCCCCTGCCATGGTGGTCATGGACTCACCCTATGAAACTGTAAGCAAGCCCCCAACTAAACACCTTCCATCATAAGTTGTCTTAGTCACGGTGTCGCACCACAGCAGTAGAATAGTGTTTAAGAAACCTTGAAACTGCTTTCTTCACAAAACTCTGAACAGGCCTCGGATTCCTTGCCATTTTAAACTAAAGGAGAACCTAACACGAGATAGATGAAGTGATTAATAAAATGACCCTCATCCAGGAATCAGCGATTAGCCATGATTCCAGTACTTGATCATCTATTATCAGTGTTTCTATACTTTGCAGACATTCAGAAATTGACCCCTTGGATCAGGAATGTTTCTTTCCAATCAGTTCCTGGCTTCAGTGTAACGGGAGGTAAGAAGGAAACTGGAACCAAGTCTGAGAAAGCAGCACCCTCAGGACACTGCTCACCTCACTTCCCACCTCATCACCCACAGACTCTGTAATTCAATCATAATGATTTGTGAATCAGCAAATGATGGAGAACCAGGGGGAGGGCTGGCCTCAGGGATGGAGATGTGAAGAAGGAGCCCTTTTCCCCTGGTGAACCAAACTCCTGACAGCAGGGAGAGCTGCTGTGAGCACAGGTGAGTTCTGCTCTGTCACTGTAGAATGAGGCTGCCTGGGACTTTGGAAGGGACCCTGTGAGGCAGGGTGACTTCAGGTGTGAATAAGGAGGGTCTCAGGTCATCTGTCATTGTGCAAAAGGAAGCAGCAGGACCCAGGGAGCAAACAGTTTATCACTTTCTACCTGTCATCCAGAACCTTGGTTAGGGAGAGTGTGCAGCAGTCCGTGGTGCACGGCAGCAGAGCTGCTCATCCCATGGGCCCGGCAAAGACAGGACATGGGGGTCTGGGGGCATTTCAGTCTGATGTGGAGAAGTACTATTCTGCTCCAAGAACACCACCAGCATGTCCTCTGCCTACAGATGACTAATTTTCTCTACAGAACTCGTCCCGGATGGAAGCAGCAGGAAGGACTCTCTTTCTGATATTTTCTTGCCTTTTATTGAATAAATCAGTCAAACTGCTACAAGCTTTAAATTGCTTTATTTTTCTTTATACTTCAAAGGTAAAAAAGACACTTAGAAATTTTCTAAACAAATTAAAGAGAGAACAGAGGAAAGTGCTCCTTGTTGGACCAGAAATAATTATTTTATTTTTCAACTTCTGTCCGCCCTGACATATGTAATGTACAACTGAGATTCTGTGCACCTGGATTTCCCCATTCAGTAGAGAGGGTGGAAATCCTGGTTTCCTCAGAAGCTGTCATTTCATTTACAGCAGAAGCATTTCTGATTTCTATTAGATGTCAGCTTCACCCACATGTGTAGAGACACCACCACACAGGGCACAAAGAGAGACCAGTAAACTCAAACTCATCTCCCAAGCAAGCCCAGTGGTGCTTTCTCCTCAAGAACAAGATGATGATGCCGTCATTCTGCAGTCAGCCTACCCCACATTGATTTACGTCCTTTTGCATTTGGGGTAGGAAGAACTCCTGGACACTAGAATGCCAAGTACACAGAAGGACCACTCTTGGACACACGTGAGCTTTACAAGAGTCCTTGAAGTTTTATAACAAGTAAGCATTGATTCTGGAACGAAGTTGAGGTTGGGGGGGCATTTATATTTCAAGTCTCATATGATATTTAAAGTGCAGGAATGAAACAGTCAATTAGAGCGAACGCTTTAACTACCAACGGGCACAGGGAACACAAGGGACCCTAAACTCATCCTGGTCCATGTTTGGAACTTGCTCAATAAGCAGAATCCCCAGTGCTGAGCATCATTTATTCTAATTCTGTCTAAGGAGGGATTTAAGAAAGAGAAGCAGGTGACTTAGTCTATGTGTCAGAAGCCGGTCCCCTGCCAGATCATAGCTTGTCTCTTTGGGAAGGTAAAAAACAGTCTGGAGATGTGGGGAGCTCCATACAAAGAAACTTAGTTGTTCATTTTCTCATCTCACATCCTTCCTCTTAAAATAATTAAACCCTAATTAAGCTTGAAATAACTTCTGAGGGAAACAATGTAGTAATTGTGGAGAGAGAGGGAAGCTGTACTTCAGGGACTGGGGCCCTGCAGAGGCCTTCCTCCCCACTGACACTGTGACAACATGAAACTTGAAGTCTGCACTACCTGATGGCATCCAAGAGCCCCACAAATGCTGACAGTACAAATAGGACCTGGCCAGTGTCACCTTCCCAGAGCTGCTCCAGAGGCTGTGTGCACCACAGAGGTCCAGGTGAGTTCATGGAGGTAAGATCTTCGATCCCCTCAGCTGTGCCGTGGAGAGTTTCACTAAAGCAGAAGTCTCTCTCTTTGCCTAAGCCAGGGAGCACTTGAGTGGCTCTGTGATCCTTAGGACCTCTGCTTTCCTTCTGGCCCTGAGGAGGCCAGTCCCTGACTCCAGAAAGATCAAAGGAGGCTAGTTCCTGGAGACACAGAAATGGAACAGAAATGCTGAGGCATCGCTATCCATCCTCAGGCTGGAGGATCATGACAGAGCTCTGGCTGGGTCTTTACCTATGGTTATCTCCTTGCCTTTTTAAAAAGTAATCTATAAGATATATAAAAATTTCAAGAGTGTATCAAAACCTAGAGACAGGGACTGGAGAGATGACTCAGTGGTTAAAAGCACTTGCTGCTCTTCCACAGAACCTGGGTTTGTCCCAGCACTCACACGTATCTCACAATCATCTGAATCTATAATTCTAGGAGATCTGATGTCTTCTTCTGGCCTCCACAGGCACCAGGCATGCATGTAGTGCATATACATGCATGCAGACAAAACACCCATACATATAAAATTGGTAAAAATAAACTAAAACGGAAAAAAAAAACAAAAATGTTGAGATAGGCAGAATAGAACACTCCTACTATATCAGCACTAGGGAAATGAATCAGAAAGATTACATGCTGAAGATCAGCCTGTTTCATAGGAAGACTTTGTCTCAAAAAAACAAAAAAGAAGAAGAGAAAACCAAAAAAAAAAAAAAATGTTGTTGGTTTTCAGTCTCCAGATTTACTGTCATAATGATTCTAACATGTTATTACCATTGTGCTTATAAAATTTGTACTTTTCAATTTTGGTGCATTTCCGTATTTTAAATATTGGCAAATGTTTTCTTTTACAATGTGTTGGTACTTCCTAAACACACTTACGACAAACTGGAAGGCTTTGTTACAGTTTGTTGATTCTGTCACATCATATTGTACTCACTGGTAATTCAATTGTAATTGTTGTGTGCCTGGAAGGTGTGGAGAAGTACAAACCGCTAGAGTAGCAGCTACCGTTTCCATCTTGAGAATTCCTGCCGTAAAGGATCCAGGTTGTGAAGGAGTACATCCTGAAACAGCTCGTCTAAATTTTATCCCAGTGCTAAGGAAAAGGAGCAATAATCTTGTATTTATTGGCATGGAAGAAATCACTAATGTACTTAAGAGTTCTAGTGTTATACAGGATGTGGTATTCTTTGTCTCTGTAGATAGAAATCATGTCTCCTAAAACATTTCACAAGAAAATCTAAGAGATGAGCCGTCTCTACTTTCCTGTGATTCTTCATATGAAAAGATAAATCACTTTTGAGATGTCCCAGAAGCTGGCTTCAAACAGGACGCAGGGCTGTAAAGTTTGGAGAAAAGAAAAGAATATTAGAAAGTAGAATCCCTGGTCCTTAAACAAATGGAAAACATTCAATATTTTCCGTCGGGACTAGAGGTGGAAGGATTGCAGGAATTTCTACAGATTCCAATCTCTAGGTAAATAGTTAATGATTATTCCAAATGTAGTAATGAATGTAGTGATGCTGATATGCCTGCTATTAATGTCTGGAGCATGTTTCATTATTTACAGACATATAGGAAGGTATCATGAATTCTAGGGTGCAATAGCACAGGAGATGATTACCCCTTTGTTAGAGGAGCAGTTCAAAGGTCATAACTGACATTACTAGAGTCATTAGACAACATGAACCCACAAGACTATGTTCACGAAGGTCACAGGCGATATCATCAAGACACAGACATTTAAAGCAATCATGTGTGTTTAACAGGAGGGAGCATAGGGAACCGAAGCATTCCAAGAACTCAGAACACACAAACCCATGGAGCCACTGAAATATCCAGTTTCCTCTCAGTCTAGAAAAGGTGTCCAAAGCTTACCATAAGTACCTGAGAAATGAGAATGGAGGAGCACCTGAACATGAAGAATAACATCCTGCCGAGATCTAGAGTTCTGGAATCAGCTCAGACCTATGCATAACAAAGCAGCCTGCCTGATAAACAGGTTGGAGAAGAATCAGAAGAAGCAGCTGCAAAGCAAACTGACATACAAGCTGCTCACAAGGCCCCACAGAAGCAAATGACACCATGAACTCTGAGATGGGGATCCCTGCTCACACAGTAGCCCCAACCTACGGTACTGTATGTAGAAAATACTGAGGACTAAAAAATTCACTCATTTCATAGCATTACAAAATACTTCATTAATCCCCTTCTCCCATCCACCTCATCGTCATCTCTGGTCCAGAGCTATTCCAAACTCTTTTAGATGCCCTGAGGTTGCTCATTGGGGGTCACAGATTCCCTGAAGACATCCACCGAGATCACAGCCCTCTGCTACCCACTCTCCTAGGAAGTGTCCTACGATTCCTCTCAATGCCCTCCCTAGTTGCAACAGGGTAGTTATATGTCTTTTTAACCCAGGACTCTTTTTCAGGATGTCTTTTGATGATTCAGCCTTAATTGTTGGACCCTATCTGGAAATGTTATTCAATATGACTTTTCACTGAGGACTATTTTTTAAAAAATCATAATCATTTATATGGATAAAATCACAGAATAGTTAATGTCAAAACATTTAAATGGAGAAATCAAAATTATAAAGCTTTAAAGCCAAATGCAAACCTGGGAATAGTTCTACTAATCCAGATGCAGAAAAGAAAGTAATATCAGACAAAGGAGGAGATAGTGTGGAGGGTAAGGTACTAAATCTGAGATATGTTACAGGTGTGACCCAGCAGGGATTCCCAGTGTCTGTGAGGTGATGTGGGGAAGGCACACAGATTCAGCATGAGCCTCAGGCTTTGGGAGTCAGGTGGGGAAATATGATGAAATAGAATGAGAAACAGAGGAAGGAATTTTCGTTGGAGAAACTCGGAGTTCAATTCAGCTATGCTGAGAGTTAACCAGGATAATCCATGCACATAGACAGACAGGCAGACAGACACACACACACACACACACACACACTTGACCAAGTCAACTTTGCTAGTGCACAGCTCAAAAATCAAAATCTCCTTTGAAACTTTACATTTTGAATGGTGCTCACCTGTCAGAGCACACACAATATCCCAGAGTCCACAGTGGGGAAAATTGGGGTATTTCAAGGACCTAATCTGCATACATTACATGTGTCCATTGCTGCCTCTTGCACACTAGAAAACCATATTATGCAAAATGTGTTTTTCAGATCCATGTCTAATATTACTGATGCTTTTTTGAAAAGGATTTACAACCTGGAAACAAGTTTTTCTACCTAAGAAGGAAGAAATGGTTTTGATGTTTATTAAGGAAATAGTTTTCCTCTTCACCACTGTGCTTGGCACTCTGGGGAACATTTCTGTTTCTGTAAATTATATGTTCAGTTGGTGGGGAGGCCCTGAGAAGAAACCCATACACCTTATTCTCATCCACTTGGCTTTTACAAACATCATAATCCTCCTTGCAAAAGGATTGCCAAAGACAATAGCAACTTTTGGTTTGAGAAACTTCGTAGATGACATAGGCTGTAAAATCCTTATTTACCTGGAGAGGGTGGCCCGTGGCCTCTCCATCTGCACCAGCAGTCTCCTCACTGTGGTCCAGGCCATCATCATCAGTCCCAGAGCATCTGGGTGGAGGAGGCTCAGACCTAAGTCTTCATGGCACATCCTTCCATTCTTTTCATTCTTTTGGATACTCAATGCTTTAATAAGTATGAACCTAATCCACTCCATCACAAGTATAAACCTGAATGTATCACAGCTTAAGAATGACTACAACTATTGTTATTTTATGCTAGAAAGTCAGAAAACAAAGTGGATTGTTCTCCCTCTCATGGTCCTGAGAGATGCTGTGTTTCAGGGTGCCATGGGAGGGGCCAGTGGCTACATGGTATTTCTTCTCCACAAGCACCACCAGCACGTCCTCTACCTTCAGAAGGCCAAGCTTCTCTACAGAACTCCCCCTGAGTTGAGAGCTGCCCAGAGTGTGCTCCTTCTGATGCTCTGTTTTGTTTTTTTCTATTGGACTGACTGTGCTTTTTCTCTATTTTTAAGTCTCTCCTCAGGGAACAATTCTGAGATAATAATTTTTCGGGAATTTCTGGTCCTTGGTTATGCAATCTTCAGCCCCCTTGTGCTGATTCACAGGGATGGACTTCCGGCTGAGTGTTGGCATACTCAGTGGAAGAAATTGAGAAACTGTCCCTCTCGTTTATCTGTTTAATGAGCAAAAAAAAAAATCTCTGTTCTCTAATATTGTGGGTAAGACAAAATCCAACCAAAGCACTCTAAAGGTGTTTGTTTTTTTTTTTTTTTTTTTTTTTGGTTTTTCGTGACAGGGTTTCTCTGTGTAGCTTTGCGCCTTTCCTGGAACTCACTTGGTAGCCCAGGCTGGCCTCGAACTCACAGAGATCTGCCTGCCTCTGCCTCCCAAGTGCTGGGATTAAAGGCGTGTGCCACCACAGCCCGGCTAAAGGTGTTTTTATTCTTAGACAGTAATTAATCCTAGTGACTCACAGCCTTGACTTGAGAGAGTTATAAGCAAATCACAATGATATGGATATTTTCTCCAGCTAGGCACCCTGGAGAAGTGCCTTTAACAGCAGATTATGAAAATGATTTTCTCAGCACTGTGAGTCCAGGAGTGGGATATGTGAAGACAAATTAGGTAAATTTTATCAAAAGAACTCTTCTTTCTCTCTTTTAGCCAGGAATTTCTTATCTTAGATCTATAGCCACAGGTAGATTTGTTCTTTGAGAATTTCATTGGGAGAAAATGTTATACATTATAGAATTGTTGTTTCCTAAACACAATAATTTAACCACAAAAAGCCTATTTTGGGCTGTTTGAAAGCAGGTTAATTATCCAGCCACAGAAAGGATCTTATGGAATTGTGAAGAAATGGTAAAGAATCAAGACACCTTTATCTGGAATGACATGTACTATGAAAGTTCAGTCAATAGAATCCATTGACACCAATCACAGAACTGAAATGCATGGAAACACTTAATCGATGCATGAAGAGAGTCTGCAGTAACATAGATTATAGACTGTATAACCAGGGAATGTATGCACCATAAAGTGCCGTTCTATATCCCTCTGTAATTGCTGTATTCATAAAATTTGAATTCTTTTTTCAATATTGATAAATAAATGTGTTTGCAAGCAGACAGGGCCTGTTGGTAGCTGCCCTTTGTTGCACCCTGACTCTCCACAACACTATTCATCTCTCTGTCATGAAAAATGACATAAGTATCTGATTCTAATTTAATTTAATTGACAATTTCTGCAATTAGATCCGCACAACAAGGTACTGGGTAGAGAATATGGGTCTAGCTATCAGATATTGGTTGAACCCATTATGAAAAATACTGATAGTTAACTTATTGTATTTCTTTGAACATAAAACTCTAGAATTGTTAGAGGCAGATTTGTACCCTATTTGAAAATAACATTTCTGTCACCTATGGCGAAAGCCCCGTAAACATCTGGGTACATCATGGTTCTACTTTACACTGGTAAATACATATTTATTTTGTGTTTGGTTGCACCAAAAATGTTAGCATTTTCTGTTATAATTTTATGCTATATTTCCTTAAGTAGCTTGGCTTTCTAGTATAAATATTACCTTGCAGTGTGAATGTAAAAATATCTTAGATTTCAAACATTTTCTTCAGTTATCATTTGTTCCAACATTATGAAAGGTTTCCTAGGCAATCATCAGTGCAGGATTTGTTTTTATATTTTTATTTTACTGGCAACAAAATCTATGAAGAGAAGAGAGTGAACGCAGCTCAAATTCCAGTCTGTCCTTTCTCCCGCTGTGTCAATGGTCATGCATCTCCTGTCTACTCTTAATGCTCAGCAAGTTTCTCTCGCAGTTCAGATGCAACACACTGTTGGTCACCCATCCCCAGGATCTTACATCACTTCCCTTTGAGTCAGCTCTCAAAGACTGATTTAGAAATGCTTGTTTGAAATCTGGTTCCTTCAGATCAAGGCGTTTTGCCAGGTGTGGGTGTGCATGCCTGCAATCTCAGGACTGAAAGGGTTAAAAAGGGGGGGACAGGGAGGGTGGAGGATAAAGGAGGGAGAGTAGAAGGAGATGGAGGCCGAGCTGGGAAGATGACTCTATCAGTAATGTGCTGGCTGTGCTTTAGGAGACCCGGAGTTCTCATAGCACCATGTAATAAAACAAGCCATGCATAGTGGCCTGTGTAACTCTAGGACAGAAAGGTGGAGAAAGACAGATCCTGGCCGCTCACTGGCAGCCAGTCTATCCTGTCTGTAAGCTCTGAGACAGACCCTGTCTCAAAGGATAAGATGTAGAGGGCAGATGAGAGAGCTCACCAGGTAAGGGAACCTGCCACTAAGCCTGATGAAACAAGTTCAGTCCTTGGGACCCACACAGTGTAAGGACAGAACGGACTCCTTTAGCTCCCCTCAGACCTCCATGTGCATCACACACACACACACACACACACACACACACACACACACACACACACACACACGTCAACCAAAAAATAATGATAATGTGGAGAGTTACAGTGGAAGACGACACCAGATATCAACCTCCATATTTCCATGTGGCGAGAGAGAGAGAGAGAGAGAGAGAGAGAGAGAGAGAGAGAGAGAGAGCATGCAAGGCTTCAGGAGTAAGTGGGTAAGTTCACACCCAGGCACATCATAAATTGCTAAATATTAAAACAATAAATTAACCAGAGAGAAACAAGACACTTCTTATGAAGAAACCTGGATTCTCAAATGACATTGGAGTTTTCACAGGGCACAGTGAATGTTATATAGAATTTGCATTGATCACCTTTCCTTATGGAACCTCTACTCAGATTGGTGGGGCACAGTGACATTTTACACCTCTAAAAACTAGTGTGGGGGGCTGGAGAGATGTCTCAGAGGTTAAGAGCACTGAATGCTCTTCTATAGGACCCTGTTTCAATGCCCAGCACCCACAGGGTAGATCACAACCATCTGTAACTCCATTCCCAGGGGCCCTGATGCTCACTTCAGACTTCCTCAGACACTGCATGCATGTAGTACAAATACTCATGCAAGCAAATACTCATAAATGTAAAATAAAATAAAATCTAAAAAAAATAATTTCTAAAAACTAATGTCAGTTTAGACTAGTGTCCTATCAAATCTGAAAGGTATAAGTAAGTTCATCTCTCACCACAAAGTAACCTAGTAAATGAGTGCAGTTCATCTGACCAGAAGGCACATTGACTGACAGCACATATTTGTGGTGGTATCTATGAAAGGGAATCTGGCTCCACTCTCCCTGCAGGAGCTTTGAGACTGAACATTGACTCATATCTGGGAACTTGCTGATGAACAGTTCTAGTGTTTCAAGTGAGATGAATCCAGATCTGGTGATTTCTCCCTTGTATATAGCATATAGAATTCCGGTAGAGTTCTAGGCCACTTGAATTTTACAATTATCAGATACCATGATCAGCCGATCAGCACAAGAGGTTTCTTTGCATTGAACTGTTCTGATCACTGTTATTTCCATGACCACAGCAACCTTCCCTATGGTGATTGGGTCTCACCACTTGTTCCCTAGCCCCTTGCAATCAGATCATCACAGTTTGACTAGAGATTCCATGTCAACTGGTGAGCCCCAGCACAGAGCTCATCAGAATGCTGGGGTCTGTCCATTCTCATTAAATAATTTCTCACAGCAATAGTTCAAGGCTGTGGACCACTAAGATTATACAGTGTATAAAGTGATGTTCTGACACCTGTATATATACATGTTCCCACATACACAAGCACATTGTGAATTGTGAAAAATAAACAACATGTTTACAAGTTCATTGTCTCTTTTCACAGTGCTAACTAACGTGTGTGTAAACCAGGTCCAGAACCTTTGACTCTGAATCTCTTTCAATCTTTCTCCCCTGGCTTCAAACGTTTACAAACATCTAATGTTGATCTTTGAAGGATTTCACATAGATTATGTGAATTAACTGAAACCAGAAGCCTTATGAAGAAATCTGCTAAATACCAAGTGAACAATGGGTTAGTGAAGGTAAAATACCGAAATATCTAGGAAATTTTCATGTGTCACTTGAAAAATTCATAATGACCGTTTAAAAAATAAATTTTGTCTAAAAAGAAACACAAGGGGAGGATGATGGAAAGTAATACAAAGGGTAAAAGGGGAGTAAGATAAATAACGCTACAGGGAAACTTCATAAGCTTACATTAAAATACATGTTATTTATCTATGTATATATATGTATATATACACTTAACTATACACATACATCACAAATACACACTTAAAATAGAGTTACTCCACACAGAGGATAATAATCCTCCCAGAAGCAATGGACTAACAACCCTAGTGCCTAGCAAAGGAAACTGCTCTTTGAGTTTTTGGTCAAGTGTATCCAAGGACCCCCAGAACAATATAGGCTACAGCCATCATCCTTGGTTACCTACCAGAACTTGAAGGCAAGACCCTATTGCTGAAGATATCACAAACTTCACATAAAATACTTAGGGGAATCAACCTGGTAATTGACCTGGAAGCCTCCTTCCTGAGAGCTACCTCTTAATAGTATTATAAGATGATGTACACACTGCTGAGGGAGAAAAGTGAACAGTAGCAGTATTCAGCTGTAAAGCCTACAAAACACACGGACTGGCCCATTGGGGGTACCACGACCGTAGGGGGACCAAGGCTTGGGTAGTCAGGAAGGCAAAGATTCGGCAAATGACAGACAGACAACACACTCAGAAGTGCTTTGAATCTGCTGTAATTTTACTTTTTCAAATCAGTAGTTTATATACAGAAAAGAAAACTATCAAGTCATACAAGGAACAAAAGAGCTTGGTAATAATTCAATTACATCATCTTTAAAAAACAGCAAGCACACAATTATTAATCGGTGCTAGACATATCACTTCACCCACAAGAACTTTATGACCCAAAGAGCAGTCTGTGTTTTTTAAACTTAGTACAGTCCCTAGACTTGTGTAGACTTCTTGCAGCTGTGTCCATCTTTATCTCAGCTGCTCGCTAGTTTATTATGCACTTCTACTTTTCTGGTTCTCATGACCCATTTAGCCAATTTGGATGCTATAGATCCTCCCTAAGTCTTTCTTTAGTTCTTTTATCACATATCTCTTTTAATACAAAAACTTTTTACCTGCTGAAATATGGACTCTTATACTTTTATGCCTGTAAGGGGAAGGGGTTCTGCTGTAGTCCTTAAGTTTCCCATGTTGAACTTCCTCAACCGAGGGGCCCACCATCTGCCTCCTATGAGATAACGTTTTCTACCATAAATCATTTTAGTTGGGATTCATAAAGGATTCCTAGTGGGTGAGTGTTCATTCCCTAGAAGTGCCTGAACTATTATACTTTCTTTATCTTGCAGCTTGGGGTCTTTAAGGAATAGCTCATTCTGTTATATCTAAATAAGGTCCATGTCCAGCTTCCCCTTTCCTCCATAGTTCACAACCCAAGCATTCATTAATTTTGGCTGTGCTTCATAGATTAATTAGAACATTATCAGAAAAGCAGTTATACAGAACCCATAGCCCAGAGAGCTCATGATCTGTGAAGCATGTCTCCTTCGAGAAGGAAGCATAACACGGGCACTCTGTCAGGGACCTCCAAAGAGCTTAGTCCTGTGGGACATGTATCTCCCGCTCGCTATTATTGACATAATTGTTTATGTCACGTGGACGACACTGGAGTTGTTGTGGCACTGGTTGATGTGGCAAGGTATGTCTAATGGCTCAACAGAGGCACATATATATTGGGTAACCAACAGCATCTTGAGGATAACCAACAGCATCTTGGGGATAACCAACAGCATCTTGGGGATA
>CABHPQ010145160.1:0-30626 GCA_902168405.1 Peromyscus aztecus
TATGTTTCAAAAATTCTCCCTGTAATCAAAAGTGGTTTTTCAATGTTTTGTGCATATATGAAAAGCTTCAGACTCACCCTTGTTATGTTAAGTAGAGCAGACACTATCTATTGGTAGCCTATTTGAAAGCAATAATAATAGAAGCTGTGACCTTTTCACAGTGCACTTCTGATGTTATGAAATGAGGCTCAAACTTGTAAGTTGTGGCAATTTCCTGCAGGAAACAGGGCCGAAGGGGGTGAGGTTGAAAGTGTGATTTTCTTAATTTAATTTAGCCTCTGTAGGCATTGGAAATATTTATCTTTAATGGCATCAGAAACTAATAATTACAACAAATGTGTGCACATGCAGCTGAGATAAATAAAAACAGCTGTGGATGCAACTGAACGTGCAAAAATAATAGAGCTGTCACCTGTGTCTATTTTAAATTAAAGCTTTGCTAAATGCGGTCCTTTGTAAAGCTGAGCCAAGTGTTACTTGGAGGGCACACGCTGGAGAGACAACACTGGAGTGTTTAGCCCACACTCTGTGCAGTGACAGCTCCAGTTCGCCTGTCTCCTCCGCTCTTCTACGGACCTATTGATTTCTGCCAAGTGACAACCAGCCAAGCATAGAAAACCGGTAGCAGACGCACGGTGGAGTCACTCCTGCTAATTCTTGCCCCAGGGTTTTTGTCGGTAAGGAAACCACTGGATTTGACTTGCTGAGGTGGATTTTCAACAGTGGTGGCTTTAAAGGAGAGTTTACATCCTAGGCTGGAGGAGAAGAAACCAAAATTCAATTGAATGAAAGTAAGTGGAACAAATCAAACTTCTCAAGTTTTCCAGGCCAAAAAAAAAAAAAAAAAAAAAAGTCACCCTGGGTTTTGTTTAGTTTAAAGTGGTTTAGGGCAAATGGAGGACAGAAAAAAGTACAAAAATGTGTCCATATATCTAATGCATGAACTAAGAATGATTAAAAATTAAATGAATGATGAAAAACGTACATAGAGAGTAAATATGTTGTTTTCATATAGTATTGGTTTTCAAGTCAGTGTTTCACGATTATTCTAGATAATTAATGCACCTGGCTGTATTCTTAGATTTACTTATAAAGAATAAAATCAGGAGAAATTATTTTTGATGACTTCAATATCTGTGAGGTTCTGGAAACACTAAGACTGCTTAAAATCTAAAAACAAATCTCTTATACAAATGTGAAGACTGAAATAAATATTGGCTGGGAAATACTTATGTCTATGTATGGCTCTGAAATAGAAACAAATTTTCCAGTTAGAAAACATTCAAGGAGAGTTTAATTTATCAGTTGTCTCAGTTCACAGTTACCCTTACCCACACCTAAGAAGCCCCAAGCAAGGTCTAGGAGATAAATGTGGCTCCTTTGTCTCAGAAAAGGGAAAGGGGACATCCATGTGTAGGGAAAAACTACTGCTAAAATATGACAGAAATTGAAATATTACCTTCTTAAGTATGAAATAATTTTGATGTTTCCTTCAACAAGAGACATATTTACTGAATGGACATTGCATGGTGGGTGTTGTCTTTCTTCTACTGTACATAGCAATTGGAGTATAGAGAAGTCATCTACCTTCCTCAACATAAACCAGCTATGAAGTAGCAAAACTTAGCTTTAAAAGCCTTGGTCCGATGACATCTGTTACTGCATGTGAGCAGGAGAAAAGCAATGCTCAGCTTGCAGCCCTGAGAGGGACAGCTTCTCATAGGAACCTGAAGAAGGGGACATTCTGGGACAACCCAGAGTTAGATCTCTGTGGATGGGGCTCAGAGTGTTCTTAATGATTCCTATGGACCCTGAAATTGAGGCCACCCCAGAAGTCATGGCTGGCTACCAATCACCATGGATGGTCCTTGTTTATTTCAAATGTGTTCTCTGAATGAATTGTAATGTTTCCCCTCCAAATGAAGTAAAGAGGAGATTGAATCTAGCTGCCAGTGAATGCAATTCTTACTCCACTGAACTGATCAGCATTGTGGCTTTACAGGGATACAATGCATTAGAAGGAAATGTTTAATACCCATACAGAGAATTCTCATAAGTAATAAACTTTAAAGTTACAAATACTTGTAAGTACAATGGTATTCCGTTTCCATTATATTTGTTTCATGAGCTGAATGACTGTCTTCTATATTCATTGTTCCCTCATCCCTGAGTCCTCCCCTCCTCAAGCTCTCTGCCCCTCCCCTCCTCATGGTCTCTGCCCCTCCCTCCTCATGCTTTTTCCTCACCCCTCCCCTCCCTTACTGGCTTGCTTGCTTGTGTTCACCTTGACTTCTGCACTCTTCTGTAGTTCAGAACCCCTTCAGAGGAATGGTTCTGCTGACACTGGGCTGGGTTTTCCCACATCAGTTAATTTAGACAATCCACAACAGTCATACTCAATATCAGCCCAGTGCACACAATCCCTTATCAAACACTGTCTTCATAGGTGATTATGTCAAGGTGACAATTAAAGCTAACCATCACAACCATAAAACATGGATCAGTACAGGTAAACCAGGCTCTTTACCAGAGATCTATTAAATCCTATCAACTACTTACTTCAGTACAGACTGTTTTCCTACATTATTAAGCAGGAGCAAAATATTCAGTAAGATTTGAAGATCTGACCAAGACTTACCAGTTATCCACCGGAATGAGATTGACACTCACATCTTCTGAGCTCCACGTTATTTAAGCCTATCTCTCCATGGGGTGTGGCTACCACTGGACCTCTTTTACAGACCATTCAGTGCACAGCTAGTCTTTGATTATGGGTGGCCTGATGTGTAAAATAGTTACCCCTGATGAGATGAGTAAGTGGAATGTATTTGAAGTAACATCTACATTCTAATGATGGCCAGGTTCCTCTTCTATTTAACCTCTCTAATTTGGTTCACGTGAGAAATTGGACTTCTAGCAATTAGTTGTTAAACATGTTTTAGAACATAGTTTTGAAAGGTGGTACTAAATTAAAATTAGATCTATGTTTGTTTGTTTTTTTAGGTAATTTATACTGATTATAAGAAACACGTGAGATAACCATGTAAAAATATATGTACATTAAGGAATAGTAAAAACAAGCTTTGCAGCCGGGCAGTGGTGGTGGCACACGACCTTTATCCCAGCACTTGGGAGGCAGAGCCAGGCGGATCTCTGTGAGTTCAAGGCCAGCCTGGGCTACCAAGTGAGTCCCAGGAAAGGCGCAAAGCTACACAGAGAAGCCCTGTCTCGAAAAACAAAAAAACAAAAACAAAAACAAAAACCTTTGGATACAATTGCCTTAAAACAAGATTATATAAGGAAAACTGCAATTTAAAATATTTTTGAAAAAATAAAAATATGCATTGGGCTTTTGATTTTTTTATTTATTGTCAGTAATATTTATCCTGTTTTTAACTGTGAAGTCTTAGAAAAATGTAAATAACACTAATTTCTTGTCTTGTAGAGAAATGTAGACCAAGGAGAGGGAAGCACAGACTTTAAAGGTAACAAACAGCATAAACATTTGGAAGTGTATATAGGATCTAGGCTGTGGACCCAGCGCCCTGACACTTGGGATTGCTTCCCTAGTAACTTCTTCATTGCATCTTTATGTCTCCATCTGAAAATTGGAAGTAATGATGTGGTCTCAGTGCTGCTTTACACAAGCTTTCCCAAATGATGCACAATTCCACTGAGCGGCACATTCATTAATGAACCTCAGACCTAGTTTCCCATTAAAGCAAAATGTCTATGGATGAGATAACAGCATTGGCATGTTTTTTTGTTTTGGTTTGGTTTTTTTTTTTTTTTTGGTCTCTCAAACTTGTTTGTCTACCAAATTCTCTTGAGAACTTGTTATATAATGTACCCCAAGAGCAAACCTGTCAGGACAGCAAACAAAGAACACAGTGCCTGACTCTTGGTGTGCATAAGGCTCTCTCAGAAAGCAGGTAGCCATGTGAACACTGGTGCAGCCCTGTGGCTATTGAAACTGCATGCTCACTGGCATGCAGGTGATGCTCACCTGTGAGCCTCAGTTCAGACCTGGAGTGCAGATGCCCAGATGGCTGCAGCTAGACAGAGATACCTAACCCAAACTTCCAATACCACCTCAACACTAGTTATGGTTTGATCATGGTTATTATCAAACAAAACTGAAAAGAAACAAGCCAAGGTGGGAAAGTTTCATGTTGACTAATGGGTCTCCTGATAAAATGATACAGTACAGCAGGACCAAGTCATTTGGGCAGAGCAGAGAGCAAAGAGGGGAGAAAAACCAACACTCAATTAATTACCTTTTTGTTTTCCATTTCTTGTTTTGTTCACTCTAAAACTCAAGCCCATTGGACACAGAGGCACCCAATCAGAGTGGCTCCTCCCAGTTAAGTGAATCCTTTCTGAATAGGCCCCCTCCAGCATATCCAAAGGTGTGGTTCCTTGATGTCACTGGTATTTTTATCCAATTAAGTTGATAAGCAACATTAACCACTATATTCTGCAATCCACACAGAAAGCATTCTGTTCAGACCTTATTACAATCTATCTCCACTATAAATAGAAGTGTGAGAAACCCTGGGTTGGATATTTTTATACACACCACGTCTAGGAAGGTAGTGAGTATGTGGTGTCTGTTTATTACATGTCCATTGGCATGAGTTTTGAAATCCCTCAAAATGGAGGTTCAAACATCCTGATTCTATTTCTTTTTTTAAATAAGTGGGCTTGAAATTGTCTTCCAGCAATTAATGGCACTAGGCTTAGTCATGAAGAAAGCAAAGAGGAAGAATTTTGCAGTCCTTCACAGTTCTTATGAATGGCATAATTGGAGACTATGAGAAGGAGAGTCTGTGATGTACATCCTTATATGTGCTATGAAACCTCTCTGAACCAGAGGATTTATGCAGTTGGGATAAATTCCCACACAAAGCTCCCAAGTTCCACCTGCAATAGTAGCTCTGAGGCCTGAGTGGAAATCTTGAAACATTCCAGATCTTAGACTCAGAGGCATCTGATATGTTTTTTCCCCCACAATCAGCAATATATCCTGAGAGAAATCACATAATTTGTTGAGTTCTCAGTTACCTCACTTAAATAATGAAAGTAAAACTATCTCCCCTGAGTAATTCATTGGAATAGTGTAAAGGGAAAAAATGACTATATAAAGCTTGAAAATTAGTGAGCACAAAATAAATAATTGCCATTGTTATCATTTACAGTATTTATATTCCAACAGAATGTAATCAGTGTGCTACATAAATCGGTTTCTTCTTGTTACTAAATATATTGCCAGGATTATTGTGTATCTAAACTACCATTCCAAATGCAAATCAAGATTGTAATTAACTGTGAAACCATATCTTTGGATCTCAGGCTTTTATGTGCTTAATGTCTGATCATCATAAAAATTACCCATTGACAGGTCAGCCAGAGGTGGTATTACTTGACTCCTGACCCAGGTGCCTTGTATCAATATACCCCTTGTAGCTGTGATATCGTGGACAAGAGTGTTTCCACTGTTTTTCTCAAATCTCCCTTTCCTTCAGAACATCTTATAGAAATGTTTGCATAGCTACAGTCCATAGCTAAACCATATATACATACCATACCTTCAATACACCATGTTAAAGAGGTTTTAGGTGTATGGTTTTTTTTATCAATTAAAGCAAGGATCCCCCCAAATTTTAAGAGGATTTTCCCCCAAATAATCCTCTCTTTTATAAGCTTGGTTGCTTTCAGAACCCCACATATATGGGCCCATATATATTATCCTATTATAAGCTTATTTCAAATAATGTCCTTGGGGTTCTTTGTTACTATTGTTGGGCTGGGGGATATAAAAAAAAATGTGGGCTTTCCGTTCCACAGGTACAAAGGGACAAAATGTTCTAGAGATCTGTTGGGTCATATGGCCCATAGATAACAATCTCATTCTAAAAGTGCAGGAGGCTTTCTCACACTATGTGTTCCTCTCCCATTGATAATAAGAAATGCAATCCATCTCTTGAACTAGTTTACATCACTAAAGCTATATTCAAAGACCATGAAAAAATAAACTTAAGTGATGATTCTCAGAAGACGTGTGCTTGTGGAGATGCCATGAACACCACAAAAAGATGTGTGAACAATGCCTCCTGAGCACTCTGTGAGATACAGTAGAAGAGACTGCCTCTTGGAAACAAGACACCGTGTAAATAAGCTGAGACTTGAATTGCCAGACACAGGGAAGATTGTTAGCCACTTCCTTTCCTGAGAAGTCATCTCCTTTGCATGGGGATTAAAGGGCTTTCCCCACATTCAGCTGTGACATTTCTGGCTTTCATTTGAAGCCATGTGCACATTTGTTGTGTCAATTAAATAAATCCAAGATCTTCTCCTCAGCATTCCACGGACAGAAACAATATAAATATAGTAATCCTCGTCATCACAGAATACTGCCTGCCCCCATGGATGTCCACTCACTCTCAAGACCGTGGATGTGTCTCAGGCTTTCATTAAATTGCCCTATCCATGGCTGTGCAGGAAGGGAAGCATGGCGCCGCATCAGTGTGGCTCACAGTTCCAGAAGCAGCGTCTTTGCCTTTCTTCCCTTTGGCTGTGACCTGCTTGTTATTTCTTCCCTCCTCCCTTTTCTGCTCCTGCTCTTCTTCCTCCTCCTTCATTCTTCTCATTTTCTTTCTTCTCTTATCTACTTCTCCCCTTCTCTTCATCCTGCTCCTTATTCTTGAGTTTCACACGTGTTTTAACCATATTCATTCACCTCCACTAACTCCTCCCAAATCTACCATCTTTCTAACCTACCCAACTTTGCATCTTTTTAGAAATATTTTTGGACTGCCTTAATGGGTTTTTTACTGTTGTAAGCAATTTGGTGGCAGGTAGCTGAGGGGGGTTGGGGCAGAGCCAGAGATGTGGGCTGATGGGGAAGAGGGCATGCTATTTGGCTTTCACATCCTGAATCAGAGTGCACTGAAGGGTGTCAAGGCAGGAACTCAAACTGGGAAGGAACTTGGAGGCAGCAGCCTATGCACGGAGGAGCACTGTTTATTGACTTGCTCCTTATGGCTTGCTCAGTGGGCTTTCTTATAGCTCCAAGGACCATAAGCCCAGCAGTTGCACCTCCCACTATAGGATGGGCTTTTATTAACCACTAATTAAGAAAATGTCTTACAGGCTTGCCTACAAACAAATCTTATAAAAGCAATCTCAATTGAGGATCCATCCCTTCAGATGTGTCTACCTTGTATCAACTTGACATAAAGCTGTCTAAAACAAGAACCCATTTGTGCTGCCCAAATATTCTCACATATGTGGTCTTCCACGGGAGAATGGTCCACTTGACAGCTGCTACACTCAAAGAAAAATTTGCCTCCATTTCCAAGCAGCTAACACTTGCAAATAGCTCCTGGCATATGGATTGGACTGTGTGTCTCACTCCCTTTCTCTGTGCTGATATTTGTTCTAGTTCTATAACCTGTCTTTGTGGCCTTCCTCAAAATTACTAAACTTCCTTATATTCGTTCAATAAATTTTTATATTAAATTGGCCCATAATCATTTTACTGTTTGAAATTAAGAATGTGTTTAAACAGAAGTATACTTTTTCTTCACTAGCTTGTATTGGAGGTGATTTCTCTTGCATCCTGCATTATAGGATAGATGTACAATTCTAATAAAAGCATTTCCTAACACACTGTGGGAGGAAGGAAGTTTCTACATGTTCTCCAGATTGGTTCCTGCTCATAAGCTGTGCTTTACAGAATACTTGGCATGTATTAATTGGTTAATAAATGTTAACTGGGATTATTTGCAAATTGTGTGCAATTTTGCAGAGTTATACCTGCAATAATACCTTCTAGTAAATAGCATAAACCCGGAAACTAATTATGCCCCAGATTTTTGTTTGTTTCCCAAGCTAATCCCCCACGATTACAAATCTTTCCTGTTTGGGAAAGACATGAATTTACTTCACTAATGTCAATTTATTTGTTATTCCTTCAACTGTGACCCAATGACTAAAGAGCTAAAGAGACCCATTGCATTCTACATTTAATTGGTGAATGGAATCTGACAGTAATAGCCAAGCATTTACTTTTCCTCCCCACAAAAATAAATATTTGTAATTATAAGGAACGCTGTTTACCAGAGAGCTTGAGATAAAACGCCATAACCAAGGCAACTTAAGGAAGAGTGGATTGGACCTTATGGGTCTCCAGGGATAAGAGGCAATCATGGTGGGGACGTAGCAGGCATTGAGGCTGCAGCATGATGCAGAGGGCTGGCATCTTGAGACAAAATCATGAAACACAAAGAACAAACTAGAAAGGGTGTGAATTTTTAAACTCTCAGACAGGCCCCAGTGAGAGGCTTACTCCCTCCAGGCCATACTTCCTGAACCTATCCAAACAAGTGCTATCAACTGAAAATCAAGCATTCAAATGTCCAAGACTATGGGGAACATTTATCATTTACACCACTACAGAGGGCTATGATAATGACCAAAAACAACAAAGAATGTTGATTTAAGAGGTAAGCTTGGGGTGGGCAACATAATAAGCTATTGTAAAGAACTTCTCAAATATAATGTGTAAGAAACACTGTAAATAACCACACTAATTTCACTTACATTTTTCTTAAATTCCAGAGGAAATGTTTCATCTTTGCTTCAATATTTTAAGCAGTTTCCCTTAAATAAACCATGTTAACATGTAGATGCAGGGAGGGTTCATTCTTAATAACCCAAGGCCAATTTCTTTCTAGAATTTCAGATTTTCATTCCCCAGGACTACAAGCAAGCGAAATTTCAACACGCAAACTTTTCTTTATTTCCATGTCCCTAATATCTTGGACTTCTCTTAAAAGCTAACCTGGAAGGTGGTAACCTTCAAAGAGACTGACAATAAAAAAGGCCTTGTCCCTTTGAAGTTCCTCAGTTAGAAGTTTCCCTGGTGGTCAAAGGGTTGAGTGCTCTCTCAGAAGCTAAGTTGTAGGAGTAGAAGGCTGGGGCATAGGCCACCCAGATATTTTCTGTCTTGATCCCAGCATCGCTGCAGCACATGAAAGAGAATGTTTGCCCAGTAAGCTGGAGTGTTTCACTGCCTGTGTTATAGACTGTCTACTCAATCCTATACAGTAGACAGAAAACAAAAAGTATGATTTGTTAATGATCCACACTAGAGTTTTTCACTGGTGCTACAGTCTGAAGCGCTTTCTCCTTCCTCACTTTATAAGCTCATTCAGTTAGCTTAATGTGCGTATTCAATGATAAACACGGAGATGTCTATTTATTCACCGAGGAGACTGAAGTCAAAGCTGAAACTGAAAATGCAATTGTTGTTAAAAAAGCACCCTCAGTGTTCCTTTATGTGTACTTATAATTAGATGAGCCACTACCCTCTGTGTAGACATCCTGTAGTATCAATTAAATATTATAACAACGTAATGAATGGCAACAGGAATTTTTAAGTTGGTAATTATAGCCATAATCTGGAACTGAAACTCTTGATTCACTCTTAGACTGCTTAATAAGTTAGAAACTTGAATGGTTGTGTCCACTTTGCCTCTGAAAGAACTTTTCATGACAGAAGAACCATTGGAGAATTGAAAAAAAAAGTCACTAGACTTGTCTTGGTGGGAACATATGTGATTTATTCCTTTTTGTCTTTCCTTGTTGCCATAGAGTGTCAAGATTTTAAAATTGTTACCTATTCTTTTTTGTTATTATCATGTGAAATATTAAAAGCACTCCTCCTCAATGATCCATGCTTTTAAGATTTTAGAATCAATGGAACAAATATTACTGGAGTACATTCTTCATAGAAATATTTAAATGACATAAATTAAGCTTGAATTCAGGGTTAAAGCTCTCTGAAATTAAAAGGAAATCAGGTATCAATGAGATTTTTATCTTTCACTTTTCTAGGGATGGAAATACAGTGGTTTAAGTATAACATACTGTTATTTTGCAGAAGGAAAAAAGAAAACTTTAAAATAGGTCTTCAACAGCAACCTCGTCAGAATAAAGTGGCTTAGAAAATCTCGTACCATGCCAAGGTTGGGGGCAAACTAAAAATGTGCATTATCCATCCCAGATCCCATACCTAACACTCTTGGAAGTAAAACATGGACTATTGATTCATAAAATCTCTGTACATCTAAAGGTAATTCAAAGTTAATAGTAGTGTTGAGGAAAAATTCCTCTAATACTGAATCACCTGTATCATTAACATGGCCTTTGAACTGTGCAAGGATCTGCATCACAGCCAGACTTTTCATTGGAATAAAATCTTTGA
This sequence comes from Peromyscus aztecus, assembly GCA_902168405.1. Lineage (NCBI taxonomy): Eukaryota > Metazoa > Chordata > Mammalia > Rodentia > Cricetidae > Peromyscus > Peromyscus aztecus. Next base: position 10,271 of record CABHPQ010145160.1, read on the forward strand.
ACGCCTGTGAATCTTCTGCTATTTTGAAAATGGAGTTAAATGTAATGTTTTCTCAGATATTCAGTCTAATGTCTCTGTGCCAAAAGAACAGAATCATCACACTTTGAATTTCCCATGATACTGATTTCATGTCTGTTGCATGACAAGCTTATGGGTGTGTTTAGATTTCTTTTTCTTTACCCCTCTCCCATTAAGACAGAGAACCATAGTCTAGGCTTACCTGGCATTTCCTATATGCCTAAAAATGACCTTCACTGGACTTGAAATCATGATCTTTATATTGAACCCCACAAGATTTCTCATGTTATGGGCTGTATTTCCAAATTCTTTAGACAGAATCTCATTGAATATCTTTTATATTTCTGGTAGAATCAGAATATACTTCTGTTCATTCCTTTGACTGCCTTTGATCTTTTATTCTGTGTCCTTTACTTTTCTCAGTTACTAAGCTGTTGGATTTTATCATGATTTTCCCACCAACCAAGTTAGCATTCATTTTATGGGGGCACTTAAAATTATAACAGTAGTTTTGATGGTTATGATATCATTCAAGTAGTTTTTAAAGGAAAAGACAAAGCAAAAGAAATAAAAAAAAATCGGGACACTAGATGAGATTGGGGGGAGTCCCTGAACAAGATGTAGGATCATAGCCTTTCTTAGACATCAAGAAGCTCCTAGAAACATGAGGAGCGTAAACAAGCCAACCTTGTTTACCAACCTGGCGAAGTACGGTCAGAGGACTGTACCTAGAAAGATGATAGCGCCTCCCTTGCTCAGTGATCAATTTCAATGTTCTCATTTTAGAGCTGGCATCAAGGAAGGTGGAGTGACTGAAGTAAATCCTACAGCCAGCATGGACTTCTCTTTCTGAATCTGATGCAACAGTTCTTACATTCCTCAGCTAAGCCAGCATCCTAGGACTACCTTTATTAGGTATGAGTCAACGGGGAGGAAACTTTCTCATGAACCGTAGATGTGCAACATGTCATACAATAAATAATGAATTTTTAACAATGGAACTATACCTTTAACCTGTCCATATTTTAATAGAAATCTGGGGTGTTTGAACCTGAGCCAAAGATGGCTTCTTTCCTTCAAGCTTCAGGTGGATGTATACGCATTCCAGATTAAATGGTTTATTACACAAAGGGAATAAACTTCATGTTAAAGTTTTTTTGGCCATCAAATTTCAAAAGAATACATTCTTCTGGAGTGGGAGGAACCCATTTAAAATTTTAGTAAGATCCTTAGAGCAGTAACTATAACTACCCATAAGAAAAGCCAAAACATCACTTTCAGCCCCCAAAGAGAAAATGTGACAATAATTTTAAAAAATATTTAGTATGTTCCTTATAAAAACTTTAAAGTCAATGAGAACCATCAAATGTTGGAAGGGGATAGAATGTCCTGAGAATGAAACAAACATGGAAGATGAATGAAAGATTTCTGCAAAGGGAGACAAGACAATAGAAGCCCTGTCCTGTTTGCAGCCAAGGAAATTACCTGGTCTAATAGGATTTGACATACCTCAGTGAGGCACCCTGGCCTTTCATTTCCTCACTTCCTGTCTCTCCCCACCTCCACCACACAGAGTGTGTTCAGTCAGTTAAAGCAGATGGAACACAACTATTTTTACTTAGATCTCACTCTTTTTCAATGAATTACTACATAGGAAAGTTAGAAGGCTTTTAATTTAATAATTTGATATTTGAAACTCCAACCTGCCATCCAGTTTTCTCTGAGCATCAGAACCTTCGTATAGTCCTTTGACTCCTAAACTAATTCAACAGTCTTTTATTTATGGGACCCATAAAGTGAGCTTAGATGCGTTCAGAAATGAACCCACTCCATGACTTACGAAAACCAGCCTCTGAGGGGGGACAACCATATTGTCAGTTTCACACCTGATGTGCCACTTCACTTTCATGTAACGAAAGGTGCTGTGGAGACATGCAATCACATATTAAATTTATTTATCACTAGTATGCACACATTACAGTCTCCCACATACCACAAAAAATGCAAATGCCAACATCTGTTTTAAAGTTTCTTCACAAGTTTGTCCCCAAAGTAAGTAAGCAGCCTGTGGTAAGCTGGCTTCCTGTGGCTTCTACCTCTCTATGTCCCTCCTCTATAGGAAGAACTGAGGAGGTATCACTAGGAATAGTATTTATATCATCTTACTTTTATATTTTGAATGTACACCTGACTTATTATCCTATGTGTTAATTTTCTAAGTTTCTGTACATGTGACCTTGTTTGAAATTAGGATCTTTTGCCAGGCACAGTGATTCACACTTTTAATTCCAGTACTCAGGAGGCAGGGGAGGTAGAGGCAGGTAGATCTGTGAATTCCAGTCTAGCCTGGTTGACAAAGGGAGTTCCAGGAAAGCCAGGGCTATCACACAGAGAAACCCTGTCTCAAAAAACTAGAAAGAGAGAAAAAAATAAAAGAAGGAAAATAGAGGCTTTCTGTATATTGTCAAATCAAGATGATGTCTTATTCACTTTGGCTGGGTCATTTGACTTTTATCCTTGTGCCAGTAGATAGACAGTGAACACAGGAGAAAGTCCATAGGAGTACAGAAACAGATCCGATTGAGGAATCACAAGGCAATTTGCCAAGGATCCAGAAAAGAGAAAGCAGTGCTTTACAGACTTTTTAGAAGGAACCTCTCCTTTGAACCCTTGATGACTCACTTCAACCTCTGCTATTGAGAGGGAGTGGTTTCCTACTGTGTGGGCCACACCATTGGTGCCAACCTGTGACATCTGCTGCAGTTTGAATGAGAATGGCCCCCATAGGTTCACATGCTAGAACGCTTCCTCATCAGTCAGTGGAACTGTTTGGGAAGGATTGAGAAGTTTGACCTTGTTGAAACAGATGTGGCTTTATTGCAGGAGTTGTGTCACTAGGGTAGTTTTGAAGTTTCAATTGCCCATGCCATCGTGCCCAGTCTCTCTCTCTCTCTCTCTCTCTCTCTCTCTCTCTCTCTCTCCTGCCTGTGGATCAGGATGTAAAGCTCTGAACTCCTTCTACAGCACTATGCCCTGTCTACTTCCCATGATGATCATAGACTAACAGCCCCAAATTATAAGCGAGTACACAATTAAATGGTTTCTTTTATAAGTGTTGCCATGGTTAGGGTGTCTATAAACAGCAATAGAACAGCAGCAAAGACAGCTTCCTACCAAACTCATGCATGGACAGGGTAGTAGTGTAGTGGTGTTGGTAATGGACAAAGATTGTTGCAGAATTAAAATATTACCATCAGTTAAAAATAATTCATATAAATATCATTCTTTATCAAAACAAAACCAACTGTATTCACCTACTCATACAACACAAACCGTTCCTAATTCCAGCATCCTACTAGAAATCAGGAAGGCCTCAGGCAGTCTATATGTTTAAAGATCTCTTAAAAGGCATCTAAACATTCTAAATGCATCTTCAGTCCTTGGCTCAGAGATTATATTCATCAGCTTCCCAAAGTCACAAGATGTAGATTAAACACCATAAATCTTTTTGGAACTTTTTACCAGTATTCCTCCATGGTTGCCAACATTAATGCTGTTCTGTCTATGAAGTATAGGTGATGGAATTCACTGAAAACACAAGGACAAGAACTAAAAGGAGATGGATTTGTACACCACAGGCTGAAGGTATCAACGTAAAAATGGAGATTCTTCAGACCAAGCCAAGAAAAAACCTGGGATCTAGGCTTCCTGGCAATTATAGACATCGAACAATCCCATTGGCTCAAAGTATTTGAAGGATAAGAAGAGTGGGTGTAAATAAATGTAAACTTGCAGAGCAATCGTGAGAATGCACCAACTTACTGTTAGGACAATTCAAGCAACCTAGACAGAAAGAATGCTGGACCCAGAACCTCCAAGCAGCCTAACTGACCCCTGTCACTAACCCTACAAAAAAAAAAAATAAATAAACCATATGAATGTAGATGTGCAAAATCATGTGAAAATCCAGCTAAAATGACAGACCACAGAATGTCAATTACTTTAGGGTATGGTTAAAGAACTTAAAATTTATATACAAAGAGAAGAATTCTCTGAGTCCATAAGAAGAGATTAAAGCCAGGAAAATTACAGCAAGGGATGGAACTAAAAATAGCTATACTCCCAGGAAGTTCACCCTTAGCTAGACACCTACAGCATTATATTCAAGAGAAAAATGACTGTATTTATTATTTTTCTATTCCTGTGATAAAATTTAATGGCTAAGAGACTTATAAAGGAAAACTTTTACTTAGACTTAGGGTTTCAGAAAGCTCGTCTCCATGATAATGGAAGGAAGGCATGGAGGCAGGAACATCTGAGAGCTTACATAGCCTGAGGGAGCATTCGGGACCCACGGATCTCTACAAGTCTCTCTGCCCACATCCAGTGACACACCTTCTCCAATATGGCCATACTTCCTAGTCCTTCCCAACTAATCCCACCAACTAGGCACTGAGTATTCAAATAAATGACTCTATGAGATCTATTCTAATTCTTTTTTCTTTTTCTTTTGCCCTGGGAATTCAAAGACAGTATTTATTGAATCAGTTATGTTCACAATGTGATGGTTGATTTTTCTTTCCATCTTTCCCAGTCTCATACCACTTTATTCTTTTTTAACTTTCTTTTTATTTATTCTTTGTGTCGTTCATATCATGTATCTCCATCCCATTCATTTGCATGTCCCTTTGTATCCACTTTCTGCCCTTGCAACCTGCCCCCCCACAAATAAAATAAAATAAATTTTAAGAGGAATAAAATGAAAAAGAAAACACAGTTTCATCATGGAAGCTGCAGTGTGACACAGCAAGTCACTAAGTAAACCCTTTTATCCATATATTTTTACTTTTAAGTGTTCATTGCAAAGAGTCATTGGTCTGGTTCGAGGCCTCTGATTTCTGCTACTCTATCAATGTTGGGCCCTCACTGGAATTCCTCTTTGCTATCCTTCTGTTTCCCAGTGTTGTGGAAATCCTGCAGTTTTGGGTATACAGCACCAGACCCTTCATGTGCTTCAGCAGATGGGGTGGATGTTGGGGTGGGCGAACTCATAACCCTGGTTCTGGGCCTGGGTAGTTGCAGGGTTGTTCAGCCTGCCAGCTCTCCCTTGTCGTTGCTACAAGGGTGAGCTCTCCTGCCTTGCCCTGGCTAATTTACCCCTTGTAGCAATGAGCAAGGGATGAGGTCAGTTCTCCTGCTTTCACATTCTCAGGTTTGGCTCTCCCACATCTACACCTTCAGGGCCAGCTCTACTGTGTTGTCCAGGCATGGTGTAGGGGCCACTCCCCTCAGTGATGCAGCTGATGAGGGGCAGGGCCAGCTCTCCTGCTCTTATGACCTCAGGGCTAGCTCTTCCACCTGTCTCAGATGTTGATGGATGGGAGTAGGGGTAGAGGAGGCTCTCTTCCCTGCCCATAAAGCCACAGAGTTCCATTCTAATTCTAATCAATACCATGACCTTAAGAAAAAATAAGTTATGAAAAATAATTTAGAAATTTCAGGAAAATACAAAATAAGGAAAAAGTGCTAATGCTATTTCCATTTACCTAGTAAAAATTGAAATGTAAAATATTTCCAAGTAATTTATTTAGTAAACATAAAAAGAGTGGGAATATAGTATTTAGTGTAGCAGTTCCCTAGATTTTTATCTGCCTGTTTCTGCATTAAGGACATATGTTTTATGTTGTCCTTATCTGCTGTGGGAGGTCTTTCTGTACTCTGTGAATATGCATTGCTCTGATTGGTTGATAAATAAAGCTGCATTGGCCTATGGCAGGGCAGGATAAGGTTAGGTGGTACATTCAGACTGAAGACATTTGTTGCCCAGATGTGGTAGCAAAAATTTTCACCCAAAACCTGAGAAAGCTTTAAAAAATGACTCTAAAACAGAGCTAAAAACAGCTTCCTAGTGGTGTCTCTCGCAAGCTGTGATACAGAGATGCCTTGGCATGCAGATTTGAGCTACAGTATGGTGGGTTTGCTGCCTGTGGGTGCTTGACCTACAACAGAGCTGTCTCCAATCCATGCAACGCACTGCATCATGAATTTCGCTTTTGCTAGTACAGACAAAAAAAAATGTGGGCTACACACTGCTGGGTGGTGTCATAGACTCATTGCTTCCCAGAGTCAGCGGTGAGCATGGCACCCCCAGAGCTGGCAGTAAACATTCCTCTGCCATGTTGGGAAGCTGAGATGAGCACAGCCAGCAGCCAGGGCTGTCACTTCGGTCCTAGCCACACTGCAGTTTAAATGAATGGTCAAAAAATGATTACAGATTCACAATAAGACAGATTCAAATGGAATGAAACTCTAAACAATTTACAGTGTGTGTAAAACTGTATGTAGGCTTGGAAGAGAGAGGAAAAGGAATATAGATAGTTATATAAAGGAATATATAGTTTAAAAAATTAAAGTCTTTAAAGAGACAATAAAAATAATATGAAAGTTAAGCTACATAAAGATGTAATTACACAAATAGTCTGGATTATATTGTCTTTAGGATTTTTAACTGTAGAAAGACATTTGATTATAAAGGCTACTCAGTTAAACCAATATGTATATTTTAAAGGTATCTTGACTTCAAATTCATGTCAAAGGACACATTGCTTTGGAAAGAGGTTGTACTTTTATTTCCACAGAAGATGAGAATCTATGGATTGCTTCCAGGCTAATATGGTTTGATCAACCAAGACCCCCTAAAAGGTTAATACAGCCTCATAGACTACTTCAGCCAAGATTTAACTATAATTCTTAATTTTCTCAGGATTTCCATAAAATTACCAGCTCCCCCAACTAGCAGGAAGTAGTATGCTAAGCTATGCCCAGATTCCTAAAATATAGTCTCTAAATGTTTATTTTTTATTTAAAGGAGGTTAATTATAAATGCAATCTTTTTTTAAAGAAGAAAAGGTGATATAGATATAATAGGATAAAAGTAGATTATTGAATCTACTTTTAAAGAGCAACAACTTGTTTGAAATATTTTACATTTCTATGGATTTTGGTTTATTGATACAAATTTAAAGTTAATTTTGCTATACTATTTATATACACTTCTATTCTTGTTTAAGGTATTATATTTATGCAACTCATTTAAAATTATAACATATAAGTTTAACAATACAGAATAATTAGTTATTTATGATAATCAAACTTATAGTCATGTTAAGTTTTCTAGGTATGCACAGATATATTTCAATTAGGTAGATAATCTTCAAACACATCAAAAACCTACAGAATATAGCATTTTAAATGTTTTAAAAAAACTTAGACTTTTCTGGACAATGAGACACATCTGTTCATGGAAGCACCAATTACTTCAAAGGGGATGATGAGCATCGAAGAAACTCCACATGGAGTTTGCTTTCTTTATGGCAAAAATAGCCATTTGGGCAAGAAACTGCTCTTGCTTGTGCTCAGTGTTTTTCCTCTACTGTCTCTCAAAATATACCACTTTTATTACCTGCATGAACTTATTTATTAATTCAGTTCACTTCATGTATCGAGATATCTTTTATCCCCATTCTAAGTGATTTTCCAATTTTTAAAATATATTTTGGCCCATGAATTTTCTTTTATATTCTTCTCTTGGAGCATTTAAAGCCTTCTTTTCTTCCTTCCTTTCCCTTTTTCTTTCCTCTTCCTTTCCTGTATTCTTATATGCTCAAGCCTCATGATTTTTATCTCATTCTCATTGATACCCAATTCCAACACATTCTGAAAGCATCAGAACATGCTTAGCTTTTTCCACAGTTCCTGGAGTTGGGCTAAGGTTTTGAGAATTCCTTTCAGAAAGAAAACCCAAACTCACAACTAAAGAGTCCAACAAAACTAGAACCCCACAGGCATTCAGTATCAGTAACTGAGATGAACTCCATGAAGAGAGACACAGAGACATGAGACAGAAATTGTAGCTTGCCAACTTGTTCTGAACAAGATGGAATTTATGTACAATATTTTCCTGAAGCTCTGTAGGTTTCAGCTCTTATATTGGGTTGAGACTAATTCTATCATGCTCTGAAGTAGGCTGAAGGTGTATTAGCATTATGATTGACTCTCTTTTCTCTCTTTAGGGGAGTATAGGTGTTTTGTACCAGGTGATAATCAACAGAAGATACAGAGAGACTGGAAAGGAACAAAAAACAGTAAGTGAAGTTGCAGAACTATTGTTCTCTGCCCTCTCTCTAAGCATTGCCAATAGACCCTAGAATAGGTCCTTTCTCTAAGCATCTCAGGAAGCCAATGGGGAAATATGCAGACTGTGTGATGTCTGTTGTAAACTGCCAGCCTGCTGTAAGTGTGGTGCATTGATGACATGGGTATAAATGTGTGGATAAAGTAAATGGGAATTGTAGGTGGCAGTATCAAAATTGCTATACCTGCAAATTTGCTGCTAAATTTGTGCATGCTATAGGTTGGTGTTTCTATGCAAGGTAGCCACATTTCCTAAAACTCAGCAAAATGAATCAAAAGCTTTCCTGCAGAGGAAAGCATTTCCACACTCTGTGTTATTCTAAGGGAGAAAAATGTGATTTGCAAATGCAGTCCACTAGATGTGCATTTCTAAATAAGACTGATTAGATAAGGCTCTGAGCAGCAAATGTGCATTTGATTTGTGTTGAATTGTCCTCCTCTTCTTCTTTATTTCTCCCCTAAGAACCTTTGATTCAATTGTGCTTTTAGTAAATCCCTGTAGGCTAATGGGATATATGACTCTTTATGGTGCAGGGGCACTTTTGAACTATAAGGGCAATGGCTTGTTTTGTAGTCAAATTAATGCCTCTTGGGAAGTTGGTAAAAAAAAAAAAAGTGTTCTAGTTTCATTCTGTTGCTGTGATAAAACACTCATACTAAATCAACTTAAGAAGGAATGGTTTACTCCAGCTTACCAGTTGCAATCCATCCTTGAGGGAAGTCAAGGCAAGAAGGAGCTCCAGCAGGAATGTAAACAAGGAACTATAAAGGAATACTGCCAGCTAGCTTTCTTATACCAAGAAGGCCACCTACCTAGTGATGGCAGTGCCCATGGTGGACTGCTCCCTCCCAAACTGATCAATCAGTAATAAAGACAATCCTGTTACATGCCAATAGGCCAATCTGATCTGGTAATTCCTCAACTGAGCATTTTCTCTCAGATGGCTCTAGTCAGTATCAAGTTGACACTTAGAGTAAGAACATCATAAAACTAACTTAGACACAAGGCATTTGATTATTTGGGCAGCTTATGGCTCTTTTCATGGTAGAATTAAAAACCACTAAAAGTCACTCTGTTTAATAAATAACTAGTTAGTGCCTAAATGATTTCTTTTGTAAAGCTACAAAGGGGTTTTTGTTTGTTTACATAATTGGTAGGCACAAGTTCCCAAAGCCCTATAAAATGTAGTTTTCCATATATTCAAAGTGCTCTAAATATGAGAAAAAGGAAAGAACATTACTTGACACTTTTATGTGGAACATACATTTCTCTTTTCTCATCCAGTATCAGTATTGATTTTATATATATATATATATATATATATATATATATATATATATATATATATAAAATGTTGTTAGATAGATAGATAGATAGATAGATAGATAGATAGATAGATAGACAGACAGATAAATAGACAAATAGATAGACAGACAGACAGACAGATATCACACTACAAGGAAGCTCATTCTGTGTAAGGTCAATTCAGGTTTTAGGCAGCAGTAACAAGACTTTTAGTAAACTTTCCTGTGAGTTTAGAGGTGACAATGTTGATTTACAGTAACAATAGTACAGAGTGTTTTATGGATGCTAAATGCAAATTCCTGAATTTGAATACTGGTGGCTGTGATATTAGAATCTTCTGGAACACACTGGATAGCCCCAGTGGGATCAGGGAGGCATTGTATTAAGCACTAGTGAGAAGAGGCACTGACCTCTGACTCTAGAAGATGCCATGGTGGGAAACACCTCTACTTAACAGTTTCTAATAATAATTCTTCTGCTCATTAGCAAAGCTGTTTCACATGACATCCCCGAAGTCAGCTTCCTTCCTTACATGAGCAGCAGATGAGCTTCTCCTGAAGTTCACGTGGCTAGCATCTTATAAGATAGCTAGAATTCTGGGTCAGATTGCTAATCAGGGCATCTCCCTGTGTCCTTTAACCTACTTTAATGTTAGGGTTCCTGGATTTCATTAACAGAATCTGAGAGATCACTAAAAAGAACACATCCAGAAAGCTGCAAAGACGCTACAGAGTTTCAAATGGTCTACTTCTGGCTGTCCCCAGACACCATTTACCCAATATGCTATGAGACAAGATCTCAATTAAACAATCCCATTGGGGGGATTTAGATTGAAGGCTTCATTGGAAAGTGTAACAAGATAATTTATGTCAATATTCAATTGAGTAAAAATGAATTATTTTTATCAAATTGTGATTAAATAGATAGCAATGTTGGCTACCACAAAGAAAGTTGCTCTAAAACTAACATTCCTGCTATTAGCAATTATTATAAAATAACATATAACAATAGTAATCCATAGCAATAATAAATAACAGTATAATAACTGTATTATAATAATTATAGTAATAAATGCAGTCAGTCCATCAAATGTTACCTAATTAGAATATTCATGCACTTTTTAGAGGTAGCAGAATAGATGGCTGTTTGGTTATTGATACAAAATAAATCATAGGGCAAAAAGATAACTCTAATGTAAGAAGGGAGAGACAGGAAGAGGAAAAGACTTCCAGTAAAAAGTAGGAGAATAAGTGGCTATGCACATGGAAGAAATGAGCCACTACGGACTCTTGTTGGGTTCTGGAGACGAGGAGTCACTGCCTTCAACTGTCTACCCCCAGTGAGCCCACTAGACCCCAGAGAATAACTCCAGGCCAAGGACAACACAGATGGCTCTGGCTAACCACAGTGGGCCACAAAGTGAGACAGAGAGACACAGATCTTAAATTAAGGCTTACAGGGGAGCACACTGGTAGCAGTGAAAGAGAGATAGGAAATAGTAAGGGGAGAATGTAATCATAATGAGCTACTTATTAAGCAGTCAAAGAATATGCATAATTAATACATTAAAAAATATTTCAATAGGCAGATTTCTTACAGTACAAAAACACCAAGCCTAAAAAAAAAAAAAAATCATTAAGATCCTGTTTTATTTTTTGTTCTGTTTTGTTTTGTTTTTGTTTTCTGAGACAGGGTTTCTCTGTACAGCTTTGTGCCTTTCCTGGCACTCGCTTTGGAGACCAGGCTGGCCTCGAACTCACAGAGGTCCGCCTGGCTCTGCCTCCCAAGTGCTGGGATTAAAGGAGTGCGCCACCACCACCTGGCCAAGATCCTGTTTTTTTTTAAAAGATGCCAATGAAAAACAAACTGGAAAATATTACAATATATGTGACTAATTATATCTATAATATGTAAACAACACTGCAATCTAGAATGTAACAAGACAAGTATGGATATTCAGTGTGTCCTAAAACACACATAAAATAATATTATACGGGCTGAGCAGACCATATTTAGGCATATATCCATGGAATCACAATTAGTGACAAAAAGAGGCCGTGACTTTGAAGGAAGGCAGGGAGGGATACATAGGAAGCCTTGGTGGGAGAAAAGGAAAGGGAGAAATGTAATTAAATTATAACCCCAAAATAAACAAGAAATAATTCATGAGTATACACATTGCAAAAGAAGACCAAAGAAATGGAGATTGGCAAATAAGGAAAAAAGACTTTTGTTATTATTAATCAAAAATCTTAAAAGTAAGGCACACATGTGAGAATGGTTGGTGTTAAAGATTTTCCCACACTAGTAATGGGAGTGCAAAATTATGAGCTGTGGGAATTTGTCTTCCTTGGGTTCTTCCTGTCTCTACATACTTTCTGGTTTCTCCATGTGTGCAGGTCTCATGACCTTCGCCTGGACCGTTTCCCAGGGTGATATTTGTGATTAGCCTCTCCGAGGTGGGGGAATACACTTTCATTCAAAACTCACTTCAAGCTTGCTTACCACTTACCCTAAATTAGGATCCCCAGGCCCAGGTACTATTTGTAATGTTCAGCATCCCCTAGGCCTCTGCTTTCTTTTTGGACTCTAGCGACACCATAAAACAACATAAGCACTGTGGTCATGCTGCTTCCTCTACAGAAACGATAAAATCATTTTTTTTCCTGAACTGGGAATCACATGCTTTCTTCCTGCAGCCATAAAACATTAATAGGCAAATTTATTAGCTTCTGAGTAGGATAAAATCCCAGACACTGACAACTACTTGGAGAAGATTTTACCTTTTCCAATGTAATTGAATTTATACATATCTCATGAAGAAATCCAATTGATACACATTTATACAGGAGTAATAAAAATGTAAATCCACAAAATTGTATGAGAATTTGATATGACTTTGCATGTTATAGCCAACATTTGGCTTATCTAAATAATGAATTACTGCTCATTAATTTAAGAAGTCAAATCATTGACACAATGTAGATTAACTTCAGGAATATAATGCTGGGTGAGAGACGCAAGGTGCAAACACACAGCTTCCTCTTCCATTTTTTGAAGTTCTATAGTTAAGAACTGGTAGCCAGAACTTGGAAACAACCTAGATGCCCCTCAACTGAAGAATGGATTAAGAAAATGTGATAAATTAACACAATGGAGTACTATTAAGCGAAAAAAAAACCAAACAAAAAAAAAAAAACAAAAAAACAATGACATCATGAAATTTGCAGGCAAATGGATGGAACTAGAAAATACCATCCTGAGTGAGGTAACCCACACTCAGAAGACAAACATGGTATATACTCACTCATAAGTGGATACTAGATATAAAGCAAATCGTAATCAGGCAACAACCCACAACTCCTGAGAGGCTAACTAACAAGGAAGACCCAAAGAGGGATGCATGGACCGTCCTGGGAAGGGGAAATAGATGAGATCTCCATGAGTAAACTGAGGGGAGGGATGAAGGGGTGGGCAATGGAGAACAGGGGGTAGGGGATGAGAACATAGGGGAATGGGGTGGTTGAGCTGGAACAGGGAGGGGGGGAAAGCAATGAAAGAGATACCATGATAGAGACATCATGGGGATAAAGAGGGAAGTTGCCAGGAATCCCCAAGGATGGCCCCAGCCTGGGCTACTGGCAATAGTGGAGAGGGTGCCTGAACTGAACTGACTTGCCCCTTTGATCAGACCAGTGAATACCCTAACTGTCATCACAGAACTTTTCTTCAGTAACTGATGAAAGCAGATGCAGAGATCCACAGCCAGTCACTAGACAGAGCTCCAGGAGTCCAGTCAAAGAGAGAGAAGCGGGATTCCATGAGCAAGTGCATCAGGATCATGATGGGGAAACCTGCAGGAACGACCAAACCAAACCAGAGGGAACTCATGACAGTTGGATCAGTGGCTGTGGAGCCTGCATGGGACTGGACTAGGCCCTCTGCCTGGTGAGACAGTTGTGTAGCTTGATCTGCTTGGGAGGCCCCCTGGCAGTAGGATCAGAATCCATCTCTGGTGCATGAGCAGGCATTTCGGAGCCCACTACCTATGATGGGACACCCCATGCAGTCTTGAGGCAGGGGGAAGGGCTTGGACTTGCCTCTACTGGATGTGCCTCCCCAGTGGAGGCCTTGCCTTCTTGTGGGTAGGAGAGGGGGTGGTTTGGGAGGGGGGGCTGGGGGGGTAGGAGAAGGGAAGAGGGGGATCTTTGGTGTGTAAAATGAATAAAAATTTTTTCTTAATGAAAAGGGGGGGGGGGGGGGAACTGGTTCACACACTGACCCTTTTTTTCCCCATTCGTGGGGAGGAAATTTATGATATTTGCCTTAGGGATGTTATACTTGAGATGTATCTTGAGATTTGCAACTGAATGTGTTAAATATTCAATTATTTAAATATTAATTTGTGAAGGAGCAATATCTAATTGTAGTGATCTGGAATGAGCAAAAGAAGATATATAAATGGCCAGTGATGCCAAAACATGGCTATAAATTTTAAATTTGGAGGCTACATACCAGCAGGCCCTGCAATAAAGTGGGAACGGAAACAGTGGAGGCTACCTACACAAGCGTGTACATCAATAATCACATGAAAAGGTTGTTTGGGTGCATTGCTTTGGTTCTTTGCATAACACAGAGAAGGATTGAGTCTTGAAAGCATTCACATACAAACCAGCACAGTAAGTAGATTCTGCAGGTTTTCAATGTATTTATGCATATATGTTAAAAATAATAATAAAAGAAAAAGAGGCCAACAATTTGAGAGGGGGTAGATGTGGCATGGGAGAGGTTGGAGGGCAAGGACATGGGAGGGACTGGACAAAGGAAATGGAAGGGGGAAAAATTATGTAATTTTATTTTAATTAAAAGTTTTAATAAAAAGGAAAGAAATGCAAAATCAAAAAGGTTTAAGGGTCAGCAAGGCTAAAGAAGTGAAAATGGGAAGGAGAATACTTTGTGAAATTCATTATAAACAGTCGGTAGACAACAGTGATATAGATCACATGGTGAGTAGGATTTAGAGTGGTCTTTTAACTTTTATTATTTTCTTAACAGTGTTTTTATTGAAACTGATAGGAATCATGCAGTAAAGAAATGTGTGCTTATAATTTATTCTACATATAAACAGAGGTAAGGACATTTTCTCCTCCCTTTTTCCTCCTCCCTCCCTTCTTCCCTCCTTCTGTCCTCTCTCCCTCCCTTCCTCTGTTCTTCATCCTTCTTTCTGTCCCTTCCTCCCTCCTGTCCTTTGTATTTTCTGTGGAAAAAAACCTAATACTATCTATTGGTAAGCATTGGAAGGGAGCTGAAAGAGCAGTTGGAAGCTTCCTTTGAGTCTGCAAATACAATTACCTGTGTGTGTCAACTCTTCCTGGGTTTTCTGTGCTGTTGAATAGCCCCCAACTCTCGGTGGATCGTGACAATAATGCATTTCTCACTCCTGCGTCTTTGCAGCTGTGGGTTGGCTGGGGTCTCACTTCTTGTGCCTTTTCTCCCTGGCATCAACATCGAACGTGCATTTTCTATTTGAAACATGTGGTTCTCTGGCAAAATGGAAAATTGTGGTAGCCAAACCCTGCAGGGGCTCTTCAAGTTCTTATTCAGACATGCAGAAGTCTTCTGTTCTGAAAGGTGAAAATGCTCTAGGAAATCCACTAATATCAGCGGTTTACACCCAGAGAAAACATAATGTTCAAAGCACACATTGAGTATCTTGTTTAGGAATGAGAAAACACTGGCAATGCATACAGATGTGGGAGTGAATGAGACCAGAGCACAGGTCACACTGTAAGAGCCATCATCCATGGAAATGACATTAAGTGGCAGCAGATGTTAATTTCACAGGCATGGCTGTGGGAGACATTGCCCATTAGGATGTAGAGAACGAGGGACCACAAGTTGATAAAGAGGTGGGTGTTCAGAAGAGGAGTCTTCCAACTGTCATTCAGATAGAAAGTCATGTGGATAGATCACAGGAGGAAGCAATACAGTGAATGTGGGTGGATGCCCATGCAGTGAGTGCCAAGAACAGGAAGATAGGGGTTCTCTATGGGACTGCACAGGGTACCTGCTGTGTAGGCTATGCAGAGCCTCATCTGGAAACATCCTATAAATGATAGTGAAAGGCTTAGGCTTTGTCAGTGGAGCCGCGGGAAGGTGATAAATAATTTTAAAAGTGGCTATCATGATCTTAGCTTCACTGAAGATAAAGTAAGTCTCCAGAATGGATAAAAACAGATGGAAAATATTAAAACAAGGTGATTATATTAAGTTTCAGTATAATGACTACAGTGGCCTGAAATAATGTGGTAGTCACACTAAACTAAAATAACCACATTTCAGAGTTATCAAGGGATTGCATCACTGGGACAGAACCAGCAGTTATTTGTGGCTTAAAATTAGGTGTGGCTGTGAAGCAGATTATTCCAATGCAATTCCTGTGAAAAAAATAAAAATTAAAAAAAAAGAAATGATCAAAAACTCAGAGAACAGAAGAAGACTTTTAAAAGTAGAAAAAGAAGGATAAAGAGTTACTTCAAGGCTTTGTGAAGGGCACAGTTCTGATTCTGAAATGTGAACCACTTGCTGGACATCAAGCAAGTATGGAACAGTCAGTAGTGACAGATTTGAAGTCTTGAGGAATATATATCGCATGGAAAGGCCTGCGCTGCCTGCCACTATATCACTAGCCAAGGGGGGAGGGGGTTATCTTTAGGATGTGGTTTTTCCTTTAGAAAGATTATTTCAGATAATGGTATTATATGCGGTGGGACAATGGAGTAGAAATAGATTCCTCAGTAGAAAAGATGAGAAATAACCTAATTACAACCTGTAATGTGGTCCTGAGAAGGACAGTGGTGGGAACATGAGTTAACAGATTCAAGGAAAATCTGGGGATTTTACAGATGAGACTTGATGGTTTAAGGGATAGGAGTTAAAGGAGAGGCGGGAAGCTCGCCTTCCTGGTGCAGCTCTATGGAGTCACAATCAGAACAGACATCCATGAGGAATTACAGGTTTTTGAAAAGGCATGAGGGCTAGAATCTTTTATTGTTTGTTTGCTCATTTTAAAATCACAAAGGCCAAAAGCTTGTGACTAGACTGGTCATAGGCCATAGTAGGGGGGCCTACTGCTACCACATGAATAAATGGACATCGAATTAAACTGACTCTTAATGACTTATCATTATACAGAACTATTGTAGATGGCACAATCAATCCTCAGCTGTGCAAAGACTCTTGACCTCCTGACAGGAGCAAGAAATAATTAATTATATTTATGCACTAAGAATATGATTTAGAATCTGCCAATGAAGTTAAGATCGCCTTAATATTTTCAA
This sequence comes from Peromyscus aztecus, assembly GCA_902168405.1. Lineage (NCBI taxonomy): Eukaryota > Metazoa > Chordata > Mammalia > Rodentia > Cricetidae > Peromyscus > Peromyscus aztecus. Next base: position 27,128 of record CABHPQ010145160.1, read on the forward strand.
GGTGGAAATTTAATGTATTGACTCTGCTAGAGTCTCTACATGAGGAGGATACTACAATTGTTCTGTTTGGGTCCTTAATTGTAACCATATGTGCCTGTGTTGTGTTTTATTCTTTTCTCTAGTCATGTGAGTATGTTCAATTTTTAGTGATAAACATACATGAAGCAACCTAAGGACATAAAGTTAGTAAAAATCATTTATTTTTGACAAATATTAGAACTTTTACAAATTATGCAATCTTCAAAAATTGTTAGCTCTAGAATAACTTATAAGCACAGGAACATTTCAACAGGGTATCACTTGGCGATCAAAAGAGCAGGTAAAGAAATACATCACAGAACCATTTAAAGCATTCCAGTTAAGTTCCTACCAAGGGTACGAACAAGATTCTTATACCATCAAAAAGGTGAATATAATTTACTTTCAAAGAGATGTAAAAATTTATTATACTTCATAAAGAGATCGATCCTTACCAGCAACTATTTTTTACTTCATTTCAAAATTCTAGATGAAGTTTCAAACTGCTATGAAGTAGAAGAGGGAATCTGTCACATTTGTCACTGATAATTACAAGATTTTTAAAACTGTTTTTTTTCTTTATGAGCATATAAATTATGATATTCAAAACTGAGTTTGAGTTATATGAAGTAGCCAAATTATAGATGTGATCTAATAATTTTTTTAAAATGCCATAAGATATTTACAAGAGCTGATGAGCTATGTATACATAACCCTTCAAATACTAAAAATGAGATGGTAAGTCTTCTGAATTTGAGAATAATTAATAAAAAATCTTCTTATGAGCCATTTAAAGAGTAGGTCACAGATTAAACAAACCCAATGGATTCTTATTTTAACTCATGCAATCTTTTAATCACTAACTTAAAGAAGAGATGTGGCCGGGGCGGTGGTGCCACACACCTTTAATCCCAGCACTCAGGAGGCAGAGGCAGGCAGATCTCAGTGAGTTTGAGGCCAGTCTGGGCTACAGAGTGAGTTCCAGGAAAGGTGCAAAGCTGCACAGAGAAACCCTGTCTCAAACCCCTCCCCCAAAAAAGAAGAGATGTGGCCTGAGACCTCAGAGAATCAGAAATAACTTGACATGCCAATTACTTGTAAAAATAACCCCAGCTATTTTTGCTTTTATAGAATTCCTTTATATAGTGTTATCTTTCCTCTAAGGTATAAAAGCATGGATCTTTGGCACTCATTCAGATTAAAACTAAAATGTCCAGTGAGTTTTGATTTTCTTGCCTGTTTTCCTCCCTCATGCATCTCCTAGAAAGGACAACACATGTACTTACTACACACCATTCAGACACATTTCATGACTTGCTAACTTGTGCCTTCTCTCCTCAACCTCTTTTGCATTCCAGGCGGCTGGTACTAGAACATCATTTGGTTCCTTTGAATCAATTCTCAGAGTATGTCTGATCCATCACTGGCTACAAAGGTCAAGTTTTCTTGTTCTTAGTTTAGAGATACTACAATCATTATTTCCATGGAGGAGAGATTTTAAATATCTGTAAATTTCCTACACAAAGTAGCTTTCGTATTAGAATATAAATAACCATTGAGCTCATGAACTAGAAATACAAGAGCGAAATTATATCATGTCTACTTACTTACCTACCCTCCAGAAGGTCTTCTCCGTGTGGCCCTGCTTCCATTACAGTCCAAGACATCCATTGTGATGTAATTGCTTCACATCTTGAAACTTTATAAAATATGTTTTGCCATTCTACCTTGGCAGAATATGGCTTGTTTTCTAAATGCCTTCCTTTGCCCATTTTTCCTAGGGATTATCTTCATTTTCAAATTGAAAAAAAAAGTCACCTCTTGTATTTCTCTATTCTCTGCTTCCAGAATCTATTAGTAATACACATTCATGTAAAAACTCTACACCCTCTCTATTTGTTGGTGCCATCTCTATGTATCCTCATATCACCATTTGCAAAGGAATAGTTGTATTTTTCTCCCCACTCTACACAGTGTCAATATTCAGGTCAGATTTACTGTATATTATAGCTATCTGAGATGCCCCAAACATTAATTCTTGGATTTCAGCAAAAGTGATAATTATTTAATTGGCTTTGATCATAAATTCCATGCCTAGATAATCTCAAGTTACTGAGATTAGGATCTCCAATTAGACTGGCCTCACTTGCATCAATGCAATATCTGAGAACCACTAACAGAAATGACTATCAATTTAGTAATTCTGTAACCTATGTTGATCTTGACTCAGTAATGCATGTGACAATCATTTGTCAACTAGTGGAAGGAATGATTTGGAAGAAAAAAAGTTGATATAATGTGAAAAGATTTATTAAAGGCATTGTTTTTCAGGGAAAAAAGGAAAAGAAAAAAGAACAACCTGGTAGAGTGCGAGGTATTTATATACACAAGATAAAATGTAATGACTGCTAAGCAAGATGGTTGAAGCAGTAGGAGAGAGTAAGATGGATTGACAACAGACCAAAGAAGAGAACAAAACTTAAGGAAGAAGACGTAAGCTGCTGTAATTATAGACTTGCTTGTAGGAAATAACAATAGGCATTTTACTCCTGCCTGAGTGCCACTGTCTCTGTGAAGTAGCAGATAAGATATACTACTCAAAGTTAGGGAAAGCTTTACAAGCATTAGCCAAAAATAGGAAAATATGTTTTTCCCAGAACTAGGTCTCAAGAATGGGTCAGATGGTAAAATTCAGAATTAAATTCATTATGAAATATATGGAGAATGAAATAATTCATCCTGGGATTGATGCTGACATAATAGGTTCAAGGTTGTATTGCATAAAAGTAAAAGACCAAAGGTGATGGCAATTGTTGCATGATAAAAAAAAAAAAGTAATGACTGGTATTTACAGTCTAGGCTGGGGAGAAAAGTGAGGATAGTCTAAAGAAATGATAGCTTGTAGCATGAATCTTAAAGAGTCTTTATTAATAAAACAAACCCGGAGCCAAGTACTAGGGTAAATACTGGAAGATCAGAAAGACAGATCAAGCCACAACTAACCTCACCTGGCCAACTTCTCAGCTGATCTTGTTTCCTCAGACTGGAAGCCTTTGTGTCCTCATATCTGTATGGCTCTCAGCTGAACTGTGCTGCTCAAAACCTAAAAGCTTAACCAGCCAAATGCTTCTAGTTCCTGGTCCTCATGCCTTATATATCTTTCTGCCTTCTACCATCACTCCCTGGGATTAAAGGCTCACTCCCTGGGATTAAAGGCTTGAGTCACCATGCCTAGCTGTTTCCATTGTGGCCTTGAACTCACAGAGATCCCAACTCACAGAGATACTAATGAATTTCTGCCTCTGGAATGCTAGGATTAAAGGTGTGAGTGCTACCATTTTCTAGCCTTTGTATCTAGTGGCTGTAGTGGCTGTTCTGTCTCTGACCCCAGATAAGTTTATTAGGGTGCACAATATTTTGGGGAACACAATACCACCACAATAGCTCATGTGAGTAGAGGAGTAACAGAGAGGACTTGATT
>CABHPQ010145162.1:0-21155 GCA_902168405.1 Peromyscus aztecus
GGGGGGGGGTGCATAACCAAACTTTTCATCCAGATATAGCATCTGTCTATCCTCACAAAGGAATTCCTTTATGCCACCTCTAGTCACATCCTTCGTTCAACCATGGTGCGGGTCCCCATCTCTGTCTTCATCGCTCTGGGATGTTATACGAGTAGAATCATACAATCTGTGACACTTGCGATAAGCTGCTCAGTTTCATACACATGAGAAATTGGCTTTCTCTCCAGACCCTGTAGTTTTTTAACTGGAAGAATATCTTGATTAGGATTTTTACTGGGGAAGATAAATTTCATCTTCAGGTCATGTGAGGTGTTTCTTTCCTAAGGACATCTGAGGACCCGAAGTAGCTCTGGAGATAAAAGATTAACATCGTAATTCACTAAGATGCTGGAAAGTGTCCCTTGAAGGGTGGCACTGGAAGGGAGAGAGGTGAGGATCCTCACAGCTGGGACTGCACCATCCTAGGGGTCCAGATGTGAACTCTGTGATCATGACAAGGGCATGCACTTGTCTACACTGACAGTTTGTATCAGCTTGGAAGAAATTTGTCTATAAATGTCCGAAGTAAGACTCAACTACTTCTGCTAATCCCTCCTACTCACAACCCACCAGAAAAAGAGATTGTTTGAAAACTGCCTAGCAAGCCAGGAAAACCAGCTGAGAACCCTTTCAAGCAGACGTTTTGGAAGGAACATGTCTAACATAACCTTTGCCAAGTTTCTGGATTGCTCCTTTGTGCGGTTTTTTTTTTTTTCTTTCTTTTAAGACTGCCACAAAGCGGTAACGGGAAGGAGAAACATGTTTTATTTTGTTAAACAATGACGCCTTTTGTCCACCGAGGAGAGGTGACAATATCGCCGTGTTCAGTGTGTTCCACCGTGTCTCCAGAGGGGCTACGGCTGCGGTAGAAATTGTTGCGTCTTCAGTACAGCTGACGGCACTTCAGGAATGCTGCATACGCCTGTCTTCAGGGACTTCACCTCTTTCTTTTGTTTGAATTTACTTCCCCTTTCCCACCCAGTCCTTGGCACCAAACGCAGTCCAACAAATCCTCTCCCACTGGCATGGGGAATGAAGTCAGCCGGAGCTGTGCCAAGTGCCTCCCGGGCTCTGCTCACCCAGGCACTGCAGACCCGCTCTCCACAGCTTTGCTGTCCTCAAAGCTTTGTGTCCATGCCAAAGCAGCTCTGGGGACAGTTACGACAGAAGCCCCCTCACTTTCATTTTACCCAGACTAGAACCACTTTGCACTTTACAACTCTTCCCTTTATTTCCTGATAGAAACTTTGATTCTGAGACCTTAATGTAAAGGAATTCTAAATGAAGACTCACCCCCCTATAAACCAACGGTGACCATTTCTTCCTATGATGAGCAATCTTCAGTCTCCTGTTGGATTAAAAAGTTTTCTAAAACAAAGTACATACAAATATAAAGACATTTCCATTGATATTTCTCAACTGCAGGAACTTGAGTGTTTGTGCACCACAGCCTTGAGTTAGAACCACTCCATGGCTCATAGCTTAAATCTGGGACAATTTTAGCCGGGCAGTTGTGGTACATGCCTTTAATCCCAGCACTTGGGAGGCAGACACAGGTGGATCTCTGTGAGTTCGAGGCCAGCCTGGTCTACAGCGTGAGTTCCAGGACAGCCAGGGCTGTTGCACAGAGAAACACTGTCTCAAAAACAAACAAAAATAACTGGGACAATTTTTGATCCCTCCCGAAACAGATACTTAGCAATATCTGGAGGCAGGTTTGATTACCTCAGTTGATATTTGCTACTGGCATCCCTAAGTAAAAGGTTGGGCTGTCCTTCCACATCCTGTGAAGCATAAGCTGTCCCCTCCCAGCAGAGGCTTTCCTGATTCCAAAACACACAGTGCATAGGCTGAGATCCTGACTAAAGACAGCACAGGTTGTTGCTGTGGGATGTTCTGTATGGCAAATGTGTTGCTCTGATTGGTCAATAAATAAAACACTGATTGGCCAGTGGCTAGGCAGGAAGTATAGGCGGCACTAACAGAGAGGAGAAAGAGCAGGAAGGTGGAAGGAGACACTGCCAGCCGCTGCCAGGACAAGCAGCATGTAAAGATGCCGGTAAGCCACGAGCCATGTGGCAAGGTATAGATTTATGGAAATGGATTAATTTAAGATATAAGGACAGTTAGCAAGAAGCCTGCCACGGCCATACAGTTTGTAAGCAATATAAGTCTCTGTGTTTACTTGGTTGGGTCTGAGCGGGTGTGGGACTGGCAGGTGAGAGAGATTAGTCCTGACTGTGGGCCAGGCAGGAAAACTCTACAGGTTGTGAAGTCAGAGGCCCTGGCCCTGACTCTTGCCTTCGTCGTAATCTACTCCCCACTGAGTCCTCACCTCTGCTGTCATCACCATCCGGGTTCCTGACCACAGCACCAAACCCCAATTCTCCCTTCCCTTGCAAACCTTTCCACCGTGCCCTCCAGAGGAAGACAATCAGAGGTCCACAGCTCTTTTATGTGGATAATCAGCAGTCAACAAACAATTCCTGCAAAGCCCTCTTGCAGGTGGTAAAACTTTACTTCCGGCATCATCACATCCCAGTCAGGGAGTAACATCGTCTCCAATGCTACTTCAAATGACAACTGATCTTCCCAAAGCCCAAATTCCTTTCCACTTGGTGATCTGACCCTCTGACCTTCTCTCATGTACAAATATCCTGGCTTGCAATGTTCTTCACCCAGTTCTTGCTGGCTTTCTTGGTGATTTAACACCTACCTGGGATTTCCATCCAACATCCTATGCTTTCATTCCCTGGGACAGTCCACATTTATCAACTCCAGGAACATCAAGAATATTGTCCCTGATGTGAATAGAGTCCCTTTTCAACTTGCATTACACACTCTACTTGACCTTAAGAAGCGGCCCAGGGTCTTAACACAATCCCCACTCATCTCTTCCTAGGCTAAGCCAACACCTCCCCCAGTCATACCCTTAACTTTGCATACCTCCAACATTACTGAAGCATACTCATCCTTTCAGGTCCGTTCCTCAAGTATCCTCGTGGTAACATTCCGTCCCTATAGGAAAATAAACTCATTTCCACCCTTTGTTAGTTCCCTCTGCTTCCATTCTTATCTTACAGGAGGAGTTCACAGTCTACCACTACTCACTGGTTAATACCCAGAGTCTGACTGTCTTCATTCTACTCCATGTGACCAGCAAAGCCCCATCCTCAAAAGAAGGTAGTCCCCTGCCATCCCAGACATCGGCATCCTGGAAGTAACATTCCAGAGGAAAAGCAAAACAAGAAAGATGTGAATCAGATACAACGTAAACATCTGCCACTCCCCCATCACTCAGTGTCCTATGAGTCTTGTTTTTTCTGTCCCTCTGGTCCACGTTCTCTGCTCTCTGACTCAAGGCCTCTAATAAAAGCTATAGCTTCACCAAGCCTAATAACTGACAGTAACACACAGTGTCGTGTAAAACATGACTATCACGTTGCTCCTTCTCACTGCCCAAACCTCTTCAATTATGTATGTTTGTTATTCAAAAAAAATAAAGATAAATGTGTTGTTATCACAGCATTACATGTTCTGGTTGGCCTTGTGTTGGGAGGACTTGGGTCTTCTTCTCCCCCTTATCCATGTGGTCCTTCACGGCAGCCACATTGGCCTTTTTTCTGTCCCTCAAAGTTCCTGTGATCCTTTTAATGCTAAAAGCCTCCATATAAGCAGTTTCTTCTATCCACAACGACCTTCCCTGCCCTTGATTTCCTCACCCCCACCCTCTACCAACATCTTGTCCTCAGAGACACTTTTCCTAATCTTCCCTTCCCCTCCTACCATCTACAAGGTCACATTATCCTGACCTATGATCTCTTGGTGTATAGTTGTCCTTCTAAAACATCTATCACAGACATAATTAATTTTCTTATTAATTATTTGTAGTGTTTTCTGACCAGAAAGTAAGTTCTGTAAGGGACAGCAACTGAGTAATTTATTTGGAGTTCTGTCCTGGATACCTTGCAAAGAATAGGTGTGCTCCATGAATACTTGATGAAAATAAGTTAATTACTAAATCTCCAGGTATGATGGAGCACCTCTATAATCCTAGCACCTGGGAGGCAAAGGCAGGCAGACAATTTTAAGTTTGAAGCCAGCTTGGTCTGCATAGTGAGTTCCAGACCAGCCAAGTCTACATAGTGAGAAAACTATGTAGCCTCAGAAAACTAAATAAATAATAAATCACTGACTGAACAAGAATACAAGCCTGCCCTTAAAAGATAAATGGAAGCTAAATGAAAAGAGAGGAAGGAAGGGAGGGAGGGAGGGAGGGACAGAGGGAGGGACAGAGGGAGGAAGGAAGGAAGGAAGGAAGGAAGGAAGGAAGGAAGGAAGGAAGGAAGGAAGGAAGGAAGGAAAGGCAGACTTCCTCAGTAAGGTGCAAAGTGTAGACATGGATAGCCAGCCAGTTAGTATTTACTGGATACTCTTGTATGTGTAAGCTTCTTGTTGTTGGCTAGAGATTTGTATGTAGAACAGACTCATAAGGTAATATGCTTCATGACCATCCAGGTCCTGTATGTAGTCACATCTGTCATCATTTTGATTTGTGGGGAGAAGAGCAACAACATGCTCAATAGCAGAGTAGCCCTCAGTATGGCTTACACAGGAATATCTGGAACATCTCTGCTCAATTCTACAACCAGATGATTACAAACCAAAGATAAACCACCAGCTCTGGAGAAAAGGTGGTTAGTCTCTTATTTGCCCACACATAAACCCAGTATGAACACATAACACTGGATATCATTCGTCTTTAACTAAAAATGACATTGAAGACTTTTTTTTGAAACAGTGTATGGAAAACAGAAAAATAAAGGGGATGCTAATAATAAAATCATAAAGCAGAATGATGATACTAGACCCAACTTCATTTTAACAGTAGCCATTGTCCTCCCATTCACCTCTTCCCAGAAGCAGACACTTTAAAGATTTTCATTGGATTGATTTGTTTTTATCACCATGTTTCTACCCATGCTTACCCTATGACTTCATCCTGAACCTCATCTTTCTCACACTAGTAAGGTCATTACCACGTCTATGTGTGTATCCAATACCTAACACGGTGCTTGTCCAATGTCAATTAAGTTTTTTAATATCTTGTGTACAGATGAGAAGGAACAATGAAATGTGAGGTCCATGTAGGTTAGAGAAAGACTTGGATATTTACTAGCTATAAAGATCTTTTTTTAATTAATTTGTTTATTTTGTGTACATTGGTGTTTGACCCATATGTGTATCTGTGGGAAGGTGTCAGACCCCCTGGAACTGGAGTTACAGACAGTTGTGAGCTGCCATGTGGGTGCTGGGAATTGAACTCAGGACCTCTGGAAGAACAACCAGTGCTCTTAACCTCTGAGCCATCTCTCCAGCCCGCTATAAAGATCTTAATCAAGTCATTCTTTTTCCTTTCCAAGCCCAGTTTCTTCATCAATGAAATGAGGTATTAGATTTTGCCTTAGCTGTGTTCTATGGCTGCTATAAACATTAAGTGAGATTCTGATGTGAGTGCATAAGCCAAAAAATATCATAGGGAAAGTTATCTTTGGGAAATTCTCAAAACATCTATAAAATGTATCTCACATAGTTTTATAAACATAGCCTTAAAACCATTACTCCTTTTACAATGGAAGTTGAAAATGACTGAGCTGCACCCAAAAAAACAAAGCCAAAGTCTGCATTCATCTCTAAGAATCTCCAAGAGTGTGTGCACGATTTGGCTTCTCAGAGCGTATCCATTCCCTAGAGCAGACTTTCTCACTTCAGTGACATTTGGGACTGGACAATTTTTGTTACTAGGAATCGCCATGTGGAAGAAAGAGAACCCTTGCATACTGGTGGGAATATAAATTGGTAAACCGTTATAGAAATCAATCTGGAGGACCCTGAAAAATTAAAACCAGCATGACCATATGTTCCCTCAAATCCTCTGCTGTACCAGCATGAAATCAGTATATAAAAGAGGTATATAGACTGACATGTTCCTATCAGTGTTGTCCACAGCAGCCTACGCACAGGATCAAACTAAATAAATGTCCAAAAACTGATGAACAAGAAAAGAAAAAGTGATAAAGGTACACAATGAAATAGTATTTTTCCTTTAAAGGGGTAAATTTTGTTATTTACAATAACATGCACGAACCTGAAGGAAATCGGTTAAATGAAAAAAGTCATGCAAAAACGCCAAACAAAATGTGAGCCAGCTTTTCTTCACTGTCAACTTGAGAGAATGTGACAGTGATTACGTCATTGTCAAACCAAAACCACATCAACACCTGGCAAGCAAGAATGCTGTAGGGATGTACTTTACCTAACGTGCGCCTGTTGTCAACATCAGGTGCACAGGTGACATCATCCAAAGACATACAGATAATCACAATCTGAAGAACTCCATCAAGCCAAAACTCGAAGTTAACAAAATAACGTATCGACCCTGCCTAATTCACATTCCAGATGAGATCATATACAGGAGTGGCGGGTATAGAGACCCAACTCTCTGCTGTTTGCAGTTGCTTGCGGAGTTCCTTATAGACACCTCCATTCAGGTAATGCAGGGTCTTGGACTTCACCGCAGAAAAGAGTATCAGGAGGAACCAATATGAAGCAGAGTTGAAGTACATTAAAAGATACTTTTAAAGCATATTTTAAGCACAGGAGTTAACAGAAAAAGAGACAGCCAGGCTAATGACCTGGACCAAATAAAATGAAGAAAGAAATTAGATAGCATGCATTACTCTGTGTTTCCTGACTGCAGATATACAATGTGACTAGCTCTCTCAACTCCTGCCATCAGATACTGCCACAGAGGACAGCATTAGCAGACTGGAAGCCCCAGTGCACCCTCCTTCCTTTAGTTCCATCTGTCAGGGATTTTGTAACAGCCATGAAGAAAGAAACTGATATAGGTACCTTCAGTTTTTAAAAGGAGTAATCATTGGTTAGCACTATGTTATTGAGAATTTCTGCTATATTCACCAAGGATATTGGTCTATGTCATGTCACATTGCACCAGTGGACACACCTTGCCTACAAGGTCAGTATTGTAGCATTCAATGTGTCCATCACTGAACAAAGTTTCTTCCCCCAGCAAACTGCATGGAGCCACCCAGTGCCATAAAAACTAGCCAGCAGGGAGAGAGTTTCTTGATGAATTCAAGTCCTGCAACCAAAGTTAGGTGGTATCTTTATTAGTAGACTCTTACCATCAAGTTATGAAGAGCAACCAAGAGCAATAGTAGTAGCCTGTATTGTTTTGGTGCCTCTAGGGTCTCCCTGACCAATAACATACAGGGAGATAACCCATGCCTGCTACTGAGACTTTCATTTAATAACTCATATGTTTTGGGAGAAGCATTATTCTCCCATGCAGGGTAACTCTTGAACTTTTTAAAAATAAATTTAAGTCACATTTTTTCTTCCAGTAGAAGTGCTTACAAACTACAAGAGACAATAGACTGTTGTGGGATGTGGGTGGAATTTTCAGGAGCACCAAGGCTTGATGTTAGTACTTCTCTGACAGAAGAACACTATCAGCAACAACATGGATAGGCACACTATGGAAAGACAGTAATCGTTAACTAAAAGCTATTCATCCCTTACACATGAATCATTTCGGTCTGTAAAAAGACATTAATAGCACAGTGTACTAATATATTAGTTACTATGGATAGGAATGGAAAGAAAAAAGTCAGTATAATCTTATTAATTAGGGACTGGAGAGATGGATCAGCCTTTAAAGGCTAGGCTCACAACCAAAAGGACAAGATTACTAATTAGTATTGAGCTGAAAAACAGAAAGTACTGAAAAGAAGTACTTCTATGTAAATAAAAGAGGGAAGCGTAGAGATTAAAAACAGGAGGACACAAAGGAGTTCAGGCTAAAGGGATACTGAAAAGGGATAGGCAAAGATATGCAATCAGATAATATAGAACAATCCCATCTCTAAAGAGGTTGAGCCACATTCACAAAAAAAAAGAAGGAAGAAAGGAAGGAAGGAAGGAAGGAAGGAAGGAAGGAAGGAAGGAAGGAAGAAATGAAAAAAAAACGGGACAGTCTATGTTCTTTGGGAGAACAAATTCAAGAACACAACAGAAAAATCATCCATTACAATCAAGTAGACTTTATTCCAGAGATACAAGTATGGTTTAACATACATAAATCAATAAATGTAATTCATCACATAAATGGCCTCAAGGACAGAAAATACATGATCATCTCAATGATGAAAAAAAGGCCTTTGACAAAACCCAATATCCACTCATGATATTTTTTTAAAAGCCCCAGAGAGACAAGTGTAGGAGAAAACATATCTCAAGCTAATGAAGGATAAACATTATAAACAAACACCATACCAAACAGAGATAAACCCAAAGCATCCCACTAAAATTAGGAACAAGAAAAGGATGTTCACCATTAACACTCATATTCAATGTAATCCTTAAAGTCTTAGACCAGTAAGACAAGAGAAGAAAATAAAAGGAATACACACAGGAAAGGAAAAAAAAAACAAAGTATTTTTACTTGCACTCAACAAGATTCTATATTTAAGATATAATAAAGACTCCACCAGAGTCCTACAGCTGATAAATACTTTCAATGAATTGGCAAGATACAAAATCAGCATGCAAAAATTAATATCTGCCAGGCCATGATGCACAGGCTTTTAATCTCAGCCCCTGTGAGGCAGACACAAGTGGATCTCTGAGTTTGAGGCTAGCCTCTTCTACATAGCATGTTCTAGGACAGACAGGGCTACTGACAGGGCTACACAGTGAGGCCCTGTCTCAAAAAATTAAATCCATAGCCCTCATATATACCAATGCTGAACTTATTGAGAAAGAACTTAGGGAAACAATGTCATTCCTAATAGCCTCAATAAAATAATAAAATAAAATATGCCGGAGTAAACTTAGCCAAGGGAATGAAAGGCTAAGTTTATATTGAAATTTTTACTATTTTACACTTATTTATTTATTCATTGTGTGTATGTGTATGCACACATTCTCACATACATGCACACACCATGGCACACACGTGGATACCAGAGGACAGCCTAGTAGAATCAGTTCTCTCCTTCCACTGTGTGGGTTCCTGGGACTAAACTCACATTGTCAGGTTTGATAACAAGCACTTTGCCTCAACCCAGAACCATTTTGCTAGCCTTACAATTAAAACTTTAAAGAAATAAAAAGACAGTTGAAAACAGAAAGACTCCCACACTCATGGATTGGAAGAATAGTGTGAAAATGGCCATGCCTCCAAAAGAAATCTACAAATTCAGAACAATTCCAAACAAATTCTAAGTGCCATTCTTCACAGAAATAGTAAGAAAAAAACCTTAAAATTTATACTGAAGAACAAAAGACTAAAGACAGACAATAAACCATCATTAAAAAGAAATACGGCCAGTGGTATCACCATACTTGATTTCAAATTACACAGCAGAGTCATAGTAGTAAGAACAGACACACAGATCGATTGAATGGAATAAAAAGATACAAATACAAATAACTCCAGCCACATCATTTTTGCTAAAAATGTCAAAAATATACACTAGCGAAAAAGACAGCAAATTCAACAAATGGAAAAACTGGATGTCTACAGGTAGAGGGGTGAAACTAGATCATTATCTCTCACCCTGCGTGAAATTCAACTCTGAATGGATCGAAGACCTGAACATGAGACCTGAAACTCTCAAATTGATAGAGGGGAAGATAGGCAATAATCTACTAAATACATGCTGCCTTAGTTAGGGTTTTTATTGCTATGATGAAACACCATGACCAAAAAGCAGGTTGAGGAGGAAAGGGTTTATTCAGCTTATACTTCCATGTCATCAACAGAAGTCAAGACCGGAACTTAAGCAGGGCTGGAACCTGGAGGCGGGAGCTGATGCAGAGGTCATGGAGGGGTGCTGCTTACTGCCTTGCTCAACATGACTTACTCACCCAGCTTTCTTACAGAACCCAGTACCACCACCCAGGATGGTCTCACCCACAATGGGTTGGGCCCTCCCTCATTAATCACTAAGAAAATGCTCTACCACTGGATCTTATGGAGGCATTTTCTTAACTGAAGTTCCCTCCTCTCAGATGACTTTAGCTTGTGTAAAGTTGACATGAAACTACCCAGCACCCATTGTTAAGCAAGTACTTCCTCAGCGAATCCAAGATTCAGGAAATACAGTCAACAACTGACAGTGGGACCACATGAAACCAAGAAGATTCTGTCCACCAGAGGAAACTCTCAACTGAGTGAGAGGCAGCCTACAGAACTGGAGGAAAATCTTCACCAGCTATACAGATGACAGAAGATTAATATCTAGCTAGAACACATAAGGACCTCAAAAAAATATACTCACCAAAAAACAAAACAACACAATAAAAATGAGTTATTAGTCCCAAAAATAAAAACGTATAGGTAATAATAGTTCTTTTAAGTGTTCAATGGCATTAGCCATCAAGACAATGAAAGTTGAAACCACTTTGAGATTCTACCTCACACCAACCAGAAACAAATGACAGCAAATGTTGGCTAGAGAAAAGTCGTAACTGCTGCACATTGGTGCAGCCACTGTGAAAATCAGTGTGAAGGTTCTAAAAAATACTACAAGTAGAATGTGACCATATGACCCAATTATACCACTCCAGACATACACCCAAAGGACTCTATATCCTACTACAGAATCATCCAAATCCATTGTTGCTATATTAACAATAGCTAGGAAGTAGGGTCAGCCTCATCACCATGAGTGGATAATGAAAATACGCTATATTTACACAATGGAATTTTATTCAGGTGTAAAGAAAAGTAAAATTATGAAAATTTCAGGTGAATGGGCAGAACTAGAAAACATACCAAGTGAGGTGGTAGTCTAGGCACAGAGAAACAAATGGCACACGTGTGGGTCCTAGCTTCTATTTCTTGTGTGTGTGTGTGTGTGTGTGTGTGTGTGTGTGTGTGTGTGTGTGTTTAACTTGGAGTGCCTGCAGAAGCTAGCAAGAGGCCTTGAGGTGGACAGAGTCGATAAGGGCAGAAACTTCAACTGGGGATGAGAGTAAGGAGGAGGAGAGGAGGTTAACAAAAACAAAGGATGTATACAAAAACCAAATGGAAAGGGACTACTTTGTAAGCTGATTAAAAATATAATTTTAGATGAGATTTTTGAAGAGAGAAACCCTGCATGTGTGGATAATGCTTCTTGTAGAAACCGTGAGTTATTAAGCAAAGACCCTAGTGTCAGGTGTGAGGTAGCATCTCATGACTGGTTGGTGAGAGAGGCTCCAGAGACGCCCAAACCAATACAGTTTCTTGCAATTCTTCCTGATTTCCCAACAGAACTAGATGATCATGCCCTACCACTGAAGACACCACACACTCTAGTTGTATAGTCCTAGAAGGTGCTCTTCAGGCCGGGGGCAGAATTATTCAGCTGTGGTCACTGAGAACTACAACACCAAAATCCTAGGCAAGGTGTGCCCACTTGTGCAATAGTGGCATGAGTGTTATAGGAGAAACAATTCTCCTTCTGATAAGATGTGAGTCATGATCCACAAGAGTGGGGATTTATGTCTAGTGCTGTATACCTGGTCAAAGCCCATAGCTGGAGAAGTCATGGGCCCTAAGGGGAAACCTATGCCTCTTATTTTGCTAAATGGACATGTTATCATCTTCCTTCTAAATATCTATGTTTATGTCCATAGATTAGTGCTGCTCTCAGCACTGGTCAGGGAAGGGTCTGTATGCCACAAATAATGTTCAATGCACAGGTTTATAACTGCTCAGTGTGCTGAAAATGTAAGTTTTGAGTGCTGAGTCCTAATGGAACATCTGTATTCCCCTCTCTAAGGCTCAGGGAACACCATAGAAAATGGATCCGAAAGAATGCAAGAGCTTAAAGACGAGAAGGAAAACCATAAAACACTGCATTTTGGAAATAACATGGCTGTTGCACTTATGACCTACACAAGACCTGGTAAGAAGGGATGTAATGGAAAGGGGAAGGGATAAGAGAGAAAAATATGGTAGGAGTTTTGATTAGAGAAATACGTGTGTGTGTGTGTGTGTGTGTGTGTATGTGTGTGTATGTACAAAAACACATATACAAAATTGAGAAAGAATAAACTTTTAAAGATGGCGTTCACCTCACTGAACACTACATAATTCTGATTTAAAGTATTTTTTCTGCAGTCTACAGCATTCTCCTCACCAAATTTCAATGTGACAAATTTGGGGTCTCTTATAAGTGCAGTTCACAAGGGATCTTGGGCTGCTCAACTACCAAATCAAGAGGGGTCTTTATGAATTGGATCTGGCATTTGCTCCACTGGACACCAAGTGCTGAATATCCAGCACCAAGGACAGAGGATGCTTTGGCCCTAACATCTCCAGCTAATATCATTGCTGCCCAAGTATGGCCTTCCCCAGCTCTTTATAACGTCTGTTACTGTAGTCCAATACATATAATCTAAAACTGTCTGGCCCTTGAGGTCTGCAATTAGTGTTCTTTCACACTGGGAGCAGGGAGCTCCCAACACTGAGGCGGTCTCTAGCATGGGCTCTGGATTTGCTCTGCTTTGTAAAGTTCCTGTTTTACTTTTCTAACTAAAGCAGAACTAGATGTTCTGATGGCTGCTTTTCAGCTGTCCTCAGGTCTTACCCTGGAGACTCTGGAAAACTGCCCCTGTGTGTAACCCACACTATCCTGTCCAGCCTCGATTTTTCTGATACTCCATTTAAGCTATGTCTACTGGCTCAGTTTTCTCTATCAAGGAGACAAGAAAAAAAATATATCCCTGTAAAAGATTTAAAAAAAAATTCCCTTTGGAGCTTCTGTGGTCTCTACCATTCTCACAACTGCCCCTGGGGTCAGTCAGCGATGTGTTTAAAAGACCTCTATTCAGATAAACCTTGACTTCACCTTAGAGAAGAATTTCAGGACAAGCCAATATGAAGCAGAGCTGAAATTTATTGGAAGGTATTTATAACACAGATTTTAAGCACAGGAGTTACAAGACAGGCAGTCAGAGAAAGCACAAGGTACGGAGCACGGGTTGGGCATCTCAAGGCACAGTCTCACTTCATGGTTTTTACAATAGTCATGTGAGAAGTATTTGACCCTTCAAGTGTGTGTTGCAAGCAAAAAAGACACTTTTATTTCCAGTACTTGAAGTTCATTTTATAGCCAATAGCTTTTCTTTAGTGTCCCATGTCTTTGAATTTTTTTCTATGAGTATTCAATATAACATCTTACATGTGAGTCATGCCAAGCTTGCTAATCATTTTATTCAAAATGTCCACACTTTTATAATCATTTTCCTCCTTGTTTGACCAGTTACTGAGAGATGCTTGCTGAGAGCCTCAGCTAAGAGTATTGGGTTATGTCTTAACTCTAGCTTTGTCTGTATTTTGCTACTTTGGGGCTGGTATGGAATCCTTGCATATAAAGCTAAAATTGCTCTGTCTGCCTGGCACTTCAATACTTCATCATCCTTTCTCACTTTGCTCCACCCCTTATATTTTAGATGTATTTCTCAAACAGTTTTCAGTTTGGCTTTTCATACAACTGGCAATTTTACTCCACTTGAGTTTAACATAGTGACTGGTTCTTTAGATCAAGGCTGCTATCCTTGTCTGTACCCTTCACTTACGTTTATTCTATGGTCCATTTCTTCTCTACCTTTCAGATTGCTTAGGGGAAAGTTTTATATTGTTCCAGTGACTCAATCAACGGTGATTTTATTTTATGTTTATCTTTTTTTTTTTAAACTAGGTCTCACTATGTAGCCCTGGCTGGCTTGGAACTTCCTACACAGACCGGGCTGTCCTCAAACTCACAGAGATCTGTCTGCCTCTGTCTCCTGAGTGCTGGGATAAAAGAAATGTACCATTGTTTCCTGCTCAGTGGTAATTTAAAATAGCAACTTTAATAATTTGGTTTATGAAAATTTAATTGCTAATTTTACCATATGGTGAACAAAACACTTTAAAATGCTTTTATTGCATATCTCTGTCCTTGAGAACTTATATACCCTTGAAACTTGTATCTCACATATTTGTCTCTCATCAATTGTTTTTTGTTTGTTTGCTTGTTTAAAATCCACAAGATTTATCAACAACTCTTCTCCCTCTCCCGGAAGTCCTTAATTTCCTCTAGTTCATCATCTAGGGAGGGGCCCCAGGAGATTTCCTCCATCCACGCTGGCACCAGCTGCTATTGTCACTGTTCAGTTCTTTGTTAGGCAGAGATACTGGTGGGATTTCAGAAGGAAAGTTTCTCTATAATGTCTAGAAAACACACTCTCACTGTGGACTGTCCAGTCCTCTGGCTCTTACAAACTTTCTGTAACTGTTTCCATGATACTCCCTAAGCCTTAGGCATAGGGATTGTTTTATGGAATTTATATGCACTTTTTGGGAAGAACTGATGAATTTCATTAGCATTGGGAAATTCATGTTTCTAAATTATTCTAATTTTGCTCCCATGCCATTTTGTTTCCCCTCTCCTTTGCGTGTGTGTGTGTGTGTGTGTGTGTGTGTGTGTGTGTGTGTGTACATGTGTGTTACACAGGTAAAGTTTTCCTGAGTGTTTTTGCCCATTGCATCACTCACTCACTCACCCGCTGTGGCAGTCTGCTGTGACCCAAACCACTAAGCACGTCACCTTCAGACATCAAATTCTCTGTTTCAGTTTTTCTGTTCAGGCTTTTTAAAAAAATGTTTGTCATTAGCCAAGTTCTCACATTTTAGCCTTCACCACCTTATCAAAGTATCCTTGTTTTAAACGTTATGGCTGACAATGCCAGCATCTGGACCCTGTGCATTAACTTACTTCATTGGTCTCTTCAGTTGCATCCCTGTCTTTTGGGCAGATCTCCCTTTATTATGCCTATGATATTGTAACTGTTGTATTGGTAAAATTTCCTGCACATCCGATATAAAGCCATGAAGAACACTATTATGTTCCTTTGAGGAGGTTTTACACTTTCTGGTGCACGGGAATGCTAGCCATCTGGTCATCTGCTAGGACCAACTTCAAATCCACTTTTCAGTCCTCCTAGAGTGTTTCCTACTGGATAAAGAAGGTCCCAATGCATAGAAACTCAAAATGTTGGAGAGACAGACTGGAAGGCTTTTACAACCTTAATGGCTCTGGTAGGCAGCTAATTAGATATTAGGAAGGTCAGAAGAGAGCCCTCCCTTGTAATCAACAGTTTGTAAAATCAAGGACCAGAATTTTAGGACAGTACTTGCTAGTCAGATGAACGGGAGCTGAGTCATGTTGCTCTCTGGCCCCAGGAAGAGATGTGGCATCCTACACTACCCAGAAAGCACTGATAACTACCTAAACCTGGTTCCAAGAACCCTGAACTGTATAAGATCACCTTACAACAGGGGACTTTATAACAAAGAAAAGGGATACTCTTGTCCCTTCCCACAAACCTTTAGGAATAGTATAAGGCCTGTCTGAAATGTATGCAGTTGTCCACATGCACCCTGAGAGTGTTCTCGACAGTACATTTGGCCATTGTCCACTCATGCCTTGAGAGGGCTCCCCATTTCTCTGTAGAAAACTCGACCTACTTCTACACTGCACAGTCTGTGTCTGAGTTCTTTGCCACAGACCACAGGATTAGGGGGCTAAGGAGGGTGCTGCGACCCGCGCAGCTGGAACATGAAATCTGGCAAGGGACACCGAGGTTAAACAGCCCTCTAGACACCCAGTTTCAGTTCGTCAGGGAAGCAGCTCTCTTTATTAGTACAAACATGGGCTTATATACCCCTCCAACAGCAGGAGTCAAGGAATGGTTACTCTATATCCAGAGGCAAGCCGACACTGTTTCCCAAACAGGAAGAAACACAGGGGAACTGATCCCCAGCACTCTCTGGAACCCAACTGCACATTTTCACACCAACAACTTAACTGGGACAGGACAAAAAAGGGCATTTAAGATTAAGGCAGCAAACTTATTGCTGCCGACAAGAGGGCCCAAAGCAAGATCTCAGAGACAATCGGATACCAGTATCTAACACTCTGGCTTCCTATGACATGAAACCAGGACCTAATCTGGGTACTTGTGGTAAACTACGGGGATACTTTTGAGTTCGGGGCCAGCCTGTGCTATATAGCAAGATCTGTCTCAAAGGAAAAAGGGTAATACCAGTTGAAAAATGGCCTCTTCACTTCTAGAAGGAAGAACAGTAGAGCAGGCCCATGCCCAGTGACGCCCAGGGGTGACACCTGTGGGAGTCACCCCATCTCTAGCTCCTAGACTTGGGTTCTTTCCTACACTTTTAGCTTACTGGAACTTTCAAGCAACATTTATTTGTTGGTTTGTTTGACTAAGCTTTTCAATAGATTTTTTTGTCTATGCTTATTCAATAGAGTTTCAAAGTTACTTTGGCTATCAAAATATGATTAAGGGCAGAAGATATTTAAATATAATTTCTTCTAACCTTAAACAAGAGGAGAAAGGAAAATAAAATGTTTCTAATGCTTTCCAAATGGTTCCTCACTTAAATCCAAAGGATCAAATGCTCATCTGACAAAATCCATTTACAAAGTGTTTAGACAAACATAACCGTGGTTTATTTTGCTACATTGTTTACTTGTGGTTTGTTCACGGCTATGCTGGTGTCTTTACATCAGAATATTAATGTGACTTTTACTTTCTCTAAAATCTTAACAAAACTATACTGCATGCCCACAAATCTTATCAAGACTAATATAACCCAGAATACATACATACATACATATACATATATATATATACGTACATATATATGTACATACATATATATATCACAGTGAAAAAACTCACTTGAAAATGATTCACTGAGATTATGGCTTTACTGAATTAAAGATATTCAAAGCTTTATGTAAAATTTTAAAACTTTTTGATATCATTAAATAAGGTATTAGGCCAAGCACTAATTAAAATTTATCATTGTCACCCAATGATAAGATTTTCAAATTTTACTGTCTGCAAATTTTAATCATTTAAGAAAAAATCTAATTTAAATGAAAAATATCTTTCATGACCAAAATCTGTGATGTCTCGAACTTTTTCATATTGGTGTTTGAGAATGAGAAATGGATTTTTGTTTTTCTTTTCTCTCCCCCCAGCCTATTGGTTCAGTGCCAGAACAGGGTCTAGAGCCTGGGTTAAATACCTAACCTTGAGGACTCACCTAAGTCTCAAATTCATTCACCACCCAGCAACATTTACCAAGTATCAGCTGCATATCAGACACAGGAGCATGCCTAGGTTCCCTTTTAACACATTAGGGGCCTTTTCTCCTTTTTTGCTGACTTACATACTATCTGAAACCTTACTGTCTGTATCAGAATCAGCAAGACTTCCCCAGCTCTCTGTATGATGAGTCTTTCCCAGACAAGCCTGAAATGCAGCCCCGCGTCTGCATTATCTCCTCATCTGAAAGGGGCTCATGCAATAGAGAGGATATGGCATCAGCATTCTCTGCTACTCGCCTAACAAAAACTGTGATCTACAGTTGCATTATCTCTAAAACAAGTCTACAGCCAGCTGAAACTCCTCCCGTCCACACAGCAAGGTTGGTTTAAAAAGTGGACTCAGATCCTAGAAGCAGCAAGGGAGATGCCTGGCTTGTGACTGTCCCCAGTGATGCATTCTTCCAAGTGCATGAACAGACCCTGAAGGAAAGCATAAGAAACCTTTAACATACCGGTTACCCAGGCTCAATTCCATTTCAGAATCCACATCTGTCCCCTAGGACACTCTTCCTCACTTTGATTGTAAATTGGCTTCTCCTAAACATGTTTTTGTTGTGTGTGCATGCAAATATGTATATAATTATTTAGATGTTTTGAAGTATGAGATTCCTTTTATATGACTTCAGATAGACTAGGGAAACCGCTAATTGGTTTATTCTTTACTCTGACAATTTAATATACAATATATAATTCAATACATGATATGTAATGAAGTTTAGTCACTTTTTACCCCCACTACCCACTCTCATCCCCTCTCCCTCTCTTGATGAAACCCTTCTTCTTTCCACCCAGCCCCACCTTATACTCATGTCTTCTGAGTCTGTGTGTCACCCGCTGGATTTAATTATGGCTGTGTGCCTGAGGTTGGGTGGGAGGCGATTCACTGGAACACGGGCCACTTATCAGTGGCTACGCCACCGAAAAGAGTGGCATTCCTTCCCAGCCACTGTTAACTATCACTAGTACCTCAGGGGGTGGGGCCTCGTGAGCCCTTACCCCTTCCCTTCCCGGTCTTCTGCAGGCCTTGTGCAGTTATCCACAACAGTTCATGAGTGCAAGCAAGGCCATGGCATGTCCAGAAGACATCTTCTTACGCTGCCCCTCCCCCCTCTTGCTCTGCCGTTCTCCTCCCCCACCCTGCTGTGTTTCCTGAGCCTTGGAGGGAGAGATATAGAAAAGTGACTTAGAGCCCATGACCACATCCATCATGAGTCTGCAAGACTGCCACACGCTGCAAGAAGGTCCTCTGACAAAGGCTGAGAAAAGAAACCCGAATGTGTGGGTGCAAATGTATTTATAGAAGGCAGCTGGGCATTTAGTTATGAAGTGGATTTGAGTTGGGAAGACTATTTGTGAGGCATTGTACCTACATGTAAGAACTCGGCAGTGTCTGAAATGAGATGAATCTTGCGCTCATTTTTATGTTTCTTTGAATGGCATAGTGAATAGGCACTATGGGAGGAAGGAATCGTTCTTTCCTTCTCAGTGCTGGAGCAAAGGGAAGCCTGGGGGTCATGGGAATGTCAGGGTCAGCTGACAAGAGGGACTGGCAGATTCGGAGCACATACGGTCTAGTGTGAATTTTGTCTCATCTTCAAATTACAGGTCCCTTTTGAAGAGGTGAGGCAGTAAAAGCAAGGACAGCCTAACGGGTGTTGAGAAAGTCAGAGATTTAAACCTTCCACTGAGTTGTCCCTACTAGTCTCTCAGGGACCTCAGCCTTGGTGCACAGTGACACAGGCCGGAAACCGCTTGGGCTCTGTCGGGATGTCTGATTTGTTGATCTGTGATGGAGCTTGGACATGGAATGTTTGTCCCTCATCTCCTGGAATCATGTATGTGGAGAGAGCTGCTCCTCAACGCCTTAAGTCAAGAGGAACAACTATCATTAGTAACAAAAACAAAACAGAGCCCTTGGGCCGAGGGCTTCTTATGAATCAATTAGTGAGAGATTGCCAGTTCGTAATCCCCCCAAAATATATCATTTTGTCTTATAGTAGAAATTCTTCACTGCCTGGTGCATTCAAGCTTTGCCCATGGTCTCCCCTACCACAAGTTCACCTATCCAAATAGATCAGAGAACAGTGAGGCTGGACGTTTAAGCCAAAGAGCCTCCTGGGAACGGGGTTTGAGAGCTCCAGTGTCTTAAACTCAACAGTTAAACAGAACTATCACTTAGGAGAGGTAAATAGACAGCAAACTGGAGAAAGTTAACTGCCTGTCAAAGTTTCCCGGTTTAAAAACAAAAAGCTGACACGCATTTTAGTCCTACCAACAATAATATTTTAGATACCATTTTCTTCCCCAAATCGGGCACATGTCCATTAAAATTGGTGTAGTCCATGACAGGAAGCCAGCGTAGCCGTCCCTTTTATAGATGGAGAGTACACACAGCTCCAGTGATTTATTAAAAGTCAACAGACACGGGCACAACAAAATAGCTGGAGTTGTGTGCTTAGCAGTCTTTCTGATATCCTACAGTTCACACTAGAAGGCAGGCTGTTGAGATAGTTACCTGAAGATGGATTTTAGAAACCACTGATGAGAGGTCGTTAGCTTGTCAAATCCGATGACACTTAAAATAGCCATGAAAATAATCAACAGCATTGCTTGCTGATACACGCGTGATGAGGGTCCCTGGGTGAAATAACATAGGATTCCGTGGCCCAGATCACGCATGCGCCAGAAACTATGATAATGTTGTCTACAAAATGTAAAATCGGGGCTGGAGAGACGGCTTAAGAGACGGGGTTAAGAGCACTTGCTGCCCTAGTGGCAGGACCTGAGTGTGGTTCTCAGCACCTGCCTAGGGTGGCTCTCAACTGCCAGGAACTCCAGCTCCAGGATTCACGCCCTCTGCTGGCCTCCGTGGGTACCCAAATACATGTGACATACACAAACGCACATATATAAAATAAAATAAAAGTGTTCGAAAGAAGTATAAGGATTCCAAACCTGGAGAGACTGAACTGATGATACTCAAGAGGGCTCTGCGGGACCCCGCACCAGGCGATGCTAGCTAGCTCCACTCTCTGCTCCCTGGACAATGGCAGCCTTGCTAGTCTGCACTTGGGTTTGGGGTTTATTTGTTTTGGGTTTTGTAATTCACAGGCTTTCAAGTAAGCTAAATAATTTTTCTCTAAAAACTTTCTTTAAAAAGGAAAGAAAACTATCAACAAATAATCAAATGAACTGAATCAAAAGTTTTCAAAAGAAAAAACACAATCCCCCCTTTTTTAAGGTGTTCAATACTTCTAGTCACCAGGCAAATGCAAATCAAGACTACTCTGAGGCACCACCTCGCTCCAGTCAGAAAGGCTAACATCAACAAACCTGGCAACAAATATTGTAGAAGGTGTGGAGGGGGAACATTTGCTCACTGTTGTTGGAGGTGCAAACTAATATAGCCATTGTGGAAGTCAGTTAGGAGATTTCTCAAAAAAATCAAATCAAAACTCCCTATGACTCTGCTATTTCATTCCTAGGCATATACCCAGAAAACTCCATACCCCACCACAGAGATATCTGCTCCCGGATGCTTCCTGCTCCTCTATTCACTATGGCAAAGAATTGGGATCAGTTTAGTTGTCCATGAACAAATGAATAGATGATAAAAAAGTGCGTGTGTGCATGCATGTGTGTGTGTGTGTATGTGTACACAAATACTATTCAGTTCTAAAGAAAAATATAATCACAAAATTAGCAGGAGAATAGGTGGATTTAGAATGTGTAATATTAAGCAACATCACAAAATCTCAGAAAGAAAAAACTGCATGTACTCCTTTGTGTGTGGAATCGAGGCAATTGTGTGTGTGTGTGTGTGTGTGTGTGTGTGTGTGTGTGTGTGTGTGTGTG